>JAIPRM010002183.1:0-32033 GCA_025469315.1 Stegophylla sp. TES_Ste_2020 | reverse complement strand
GATTCTCTTGACGGGTGTATTTAATTTTAAAGAAACGATAAATCATTTCTTCAATAAAACGATTCTGAACGAGGGAAGTTAATAATATAAAAAATAAATGAGAATGAAAAATGTCCAAAATTTTTTTTCACATTTTCAAAATTTTCTTGCGCCAAAATATTTCTTATATGATTTTCTATCTATGTTTAAATTTTCATAAAATTCGGATCCCTGGTTAGATGGTTTCCGAGTCATTTTTGTCAAATATTGGGTAGTTTTTTCTAAAAAAAAAAAAAAAAAATTGGAGAATTGAGAAATTCAAAAAATGACCTCTCTAAAGTACAATCTAGAGGCAAATCCGGTTTCAAAAAGTTATTGATCGAAACTTTTGGACAAGTATTTATTTCCACACGAAAAGTTGTGCACAGAAAAAAAAATAAACATCACTGTAAAAACACTAGATTCTTCCCTTATTTCAGAATCTAAAAGATAATCCACCACCATACAACAGTGACAAATTTCGCCACTGAGTTTTTCAGGGGGCAGCAGACCTCTGAAATAAACATTAGGGGAAGGGGAGGGAGGATGCTTAATCGCGCACCGACAATTTCCAATCTTTGGTCGACACCCACCTGTAGTAGTAATGGATCGATTCACAGTTTGAGAAACGCTTATAAATATTGTGAACGTGTAGAAATAAGAAAACTACAGACAGTGAACGGGCAGGCGATAAATTGAATTCTGGTGGAAAAACACTTCACGGAGCAGCGGCGGCAAACACCCACGTCAAAAAACATCAATTAACCGATCGGGTCGAGGGTCAGAGTCCTTCTGGCCGTGTCGAAATTGAATCCGACGGCGACGTGACGTACGCGACCTCAGAACCGCTCTCATCCAATACCCGCCGGGGTGGAGGGTAGTAAATTTTTTCGCGGATATTTATGTTACCTTAATAAGACACGCACCTAACCGTTATTGTATATACTGTGCATATAACCCTGGGAGGGATAGCCGCCTCTCCGCAGATTTATGGCGGCCATAAATCACTGGACCCGGTGACTTGCGGGAAAATTAAACGCGGTTTTAATACCCCCTCGAAACGCGATCGCGCTTCCGGGCGGGGTTCGTTTTTATTTCGTACCTACGTTTCTTTTCTTGTTTTTGATTTTTCTCGGCCGCAATTACATTTCGTTCGCCGAGACTATTTTTAGGTACACGTTATAGGTAGTAATGTAATTATGCGGACAGAGGGTAAGAAAACCAGACCCTTCCCCCGCCACTTAGACTGTAGTGGCGTAAATGAGAATGTTTTTCGAGGAGGGTAAAATTAAAAAAATATCTCACCAAAAGCTCAAAAACAAGGTTATTGGTGTCCAATAAATACCTATGTGCATAGTTGGTTGTAAAAAAAATATAGTTTTAAACGACATTCTCATTAAATTTTGAGGAAACTAATAAGAATTTCGAAAAACGACCTCTTAAAGTTTAATACAAACGTTTTCATGTGTATTACCAATGATATTGAAAAAATCGTAAGTCAAGTTTTTCTTTTACAAATGTTTAAAGTTGGCATTTTGACACAATTCATTTGTTTTACTTATAATTTCACACTTCAACGCATATGAAAAATAATTGATGCAACCTATATTTACGAAACTTGTTACATTAGTTACAAAAAAGTTGGTGATTATGAATTAATAAAAATAGATTTTTGTTGCTTTTTTTCATTTTTACACAGACATTTATTGCCTCACTATACACTTACACACATATGTAGCTGCACAATTTTTCAATTTATTTTTTTAATCTTTTAATAATATAATTGTAATCTGTTTATAATATTATTTTTGTACAAAACAATCAATTCCAATGTTCTATTTTTATGAAACTGATGAATATATGAAAATAAAACATATTACATGATTTTTAAAATTGACGCTTATAGAGCATAATTATATGTGGTTACGCTGATAAGTTGTGATTCCACATTCAATATTTTTATCACAATTCTCAAGGACAAATTTTTGATTTTTTTGACTTGTCCAATAAAGAAATGTGTTTTTAAAGAATAGAAAATGTAATAAATAACAAAAACATAAATAGGAAAAAATGTTATCTCCTCAATACCACCCCCCTCCGACACATCACGTCTCATGCGGTTGAGAGCACCGTGCGACTTCCAGTGGTGTGCTAACGGGGGGGGGATTAGGGTGTCATATCCCCTCCCTTTGGATGTTTTATGCTTAATAATTTTTTTAAGTTGTTCAGGGAAATAATTGAAATATAAATGCGCTTGGAAAGGGATGTAGGGAGTCAAGCTCCCCCACGGAACTGTGACAATTCAAAAATAATATCCCCCCCCCCTTTCAAAAAAGCTGAGCACGCCACTGACGACTTCACGCGGACTCGTGATCGAACGTGTTGGCAAAATTAAAAACAATGTTCAAAACATCTGAAAACATTAGATATAGTTTACTTTATTCAGTGTACAGGCGATAGTGCTCGCGTGGTCGTGGAAATAACGAAAATTGTTTCGCCTCGTTCGAGAGAAACGTTGTTCGCCGGCCCGTGGAGTGGGGCGCACGACGATGATTATGCGTATAAGAAGAACGAGGAGAGGACTTTGACGACGACAGATACGCCTTGGGGAGGGTATGGGGTAGTAGTTCGGTGGCAGGAGAGTGGTGGTGGTGGTGGTGGAGAGAACAATGGAAAGAGCCTCTCTAGTTACTTTGTGTCGTCGTCGACGGTGCACCGTTTGCTATTTAACAAAGCGCTTTCTCGCAATCATGAGTTCTATTCACGGGATTTCACATAGGTACATACGCCGAGTGTACAATACATAAAAGGAGAGAGAGAGAGAGGAAGAGCCGGGTAAATAAAAAAAAAAGCTTAATAAATATCCGACCGGAAAGGATATTTCTTTTTGTTCGCGTTGTAAATTTTTTTTCCCTTCGTACAAACGCGCGGCTCGAGCTCTGCCTCCGTCGATGCTGGTGCAGTACGCACATTGAAACGTTTCGAATTGAAAATAAGTTTTTCGTTCGTTTCTGAAACTCAAGAGCGTAGCCAGCCCGTACCCTGCACGTTAAAATGTCCGAAAGATGTAACTCGTGGTGGAATGCTTATATTCGCATATATGTGTGTGTGAATATACTTATGTATGTAGGCGTGATTTGTGGGGAGCTTGGGTGTGCTTAGCAACCTCCCCACCTTCCCCACAAATTGTATTCATGTTTATTTTAATTTTAATCGTAATTATGCGTAAAAACCATTTTTTTTTTTTTTTTTTTTTAGTAATATTTGTATTTAATTGATGGTTTAAATTTTAAGAATGAAATACTAATTTTATTTAAATAATTAACTTTTTAATTCGACGGTTAATTATGCAGATGATTAATAAAATCAAAGAGTACAACAGCTTACATTTAAATGATTCGATCATTTGTGAAAACACAAAGCACTATTATGTATTTGTACATAGTTGTTTTATCACAGATTATCATATTGATATTGATTATAAGGGTACGGATCTACAATACCACATTATATTATATATTTGACATTTGAAAATATGTACATAAAATATATAATAAAATCTAAAATACGTAATTAAAATTCACAATTTCTTAATTTACCGAAAAAAAGAAGCCTGATATACTTTGAAGCCTGGTTATTTTCATTGAATATGTCCAATATAATATACTCAATGGTATTTTCACTCCTCGGTTGGGTCTTGGTGGGTGTATTAAATTTTAAAGAAACGATAAATAATTTCTTCACTAAAATGACTCTGAGTGGAAAGCTTCAGTATAATATCTACTTGATACTTAATAGTGTTGATATGTATATATTTATTATTTGCACTGAAAAATTACAAATTAAATGTTTTAACTGAATACTATTGTGCAGGTGCCTATTAGACACCGTATTATTTTTAAGTTGCTGGTTAGATATTTCTTATTTTCCCTCGAAAAATACGCCACTGTACGCGTTTGTTGTGTTACTTGATTGTTACAAATACTCAGTAAAAAGCTGCTAATATCAATTATGTACTCTGCTCCGAATCGTTTTATTGAAGAAAAAGTGATTTATCGTTTCTTTAAAATTCATCACCGCGCTTATTTCAAGTTTTCCCATTCCCAAGGTGTCATCAGTGCTTAACTTGGGGGGGGGGCGGAGTACCCCTTCTATTTTTCAAAATATTTTTAGCGTACCCCTACTAATTTTTAAAAAATCACCCACAGGTATAAGAGAAATTAAAATTTTTTCTTAGACTTATGCGTCCCTCTTCTAATTTTTTTCCAATTCAAGCATTTGATGTGATGAATACTCATAGTGTGAATAAGTATAAACAGGTATTTCGGTTTCTCATTGAGTGCCATTCATTAACCTAACCAGACACGTCCGCGTTTTATTTTTCGGTTTTACGAATTTGCGAAATTCCGTTTATTCGATCGAGGTCATGGGGATTTAAGCAATTATTAGGCGCACAAATTAAAATCATGTCTGAATGTATTTTTCGTTCATTTATAAACTTTTTTAAAAATGTTCCGCCCTTAAAATCGAATAAATCGGAAATGCTTTTCAGCCCCTCCGCTCTTCAATCGCATCACTACTACTCATAATTTTACCACCCCTCCGACGACTATCTGCAGCTATACTCGCGTAATAGTAATCATATGTTATATTGTCAGTGGTTGTAGTCGAGTAACTCCAAAGGTCTATTATTATATAGCACACGAGTGGAAAAAGTTTTCCGCCGCACGACAAGATTAATTTAAAAAGTTATATTATGTGATATTTTATAGCACAACTTTATATATTTTATACTCGACCGAGGCCGCGCCGGTGTAGGTAGGAGAGGGACAAAGGCCACGCCACGTGCTTAAATGTGCGTTTTCACATATTATTATTATTATTATTATGAAGGGTGAGAGAGGGACGTTGAGTGTGTGCGATGCGTAAGGAGTGAGTAGTAGACCCCGGTACGCACAGATTGCCTTCCGAGTCCCGTTGTAGGTAGTATGGATTTTTTTTTATTCTTTTTACTTTTTTAACTAACTAAAAAATATATATATATATATACATTACATTTTTGTTATAAAAATGTAGTTTTATTAGTGTTGTAAATTTTTTACCGAAAAAAAATTCAAATTTATGCCTCATTCAGGGTTAAAAATTACTATGATTAAATATTCATGAAACACTTTTTATCTGTAGGTACCTAAGTTGTATATATATATATATATATATATATATATATATTATATTAGAGTGTGTCAAAAAACTGATTTTTCGAATTCACTATATTTAAACTCGAAATTGATCGAATATTTTTGAAATTTTTATGAAATGTTCATCTCGTGACTATTTTTAGTAGTTAATGAAAGTTTTAAGTTTCTAGCCGCATTATTTTTGAAGTTATGTTAAAAAACAATTTTCAATTTTACAAAAATTCCGGTAATTTCATATTTTGCCGTTTTTTGTCTGATTTTCCGCGTTTTTGAAAAAGTTATTGAGAAATTTGTAAAATGACCTTTTAAAAGTACCATTTGGGTTCGATTTAAGATCTATAAAGTTACTGATAAGTATTGGATAAGTATTTCTATATACGAAAAAGTGTTTACAGAGGAAGGAAAATATATATAGGAATAAATATCATTGTAAAAACACTTATGTTTCTTCATTCTGTTCAGAATCCAAAATTTAAAAGACAAAAAAAAAAATGTCAAATGACACATCCTAATATATTATTATATTGTTAATATTTCATTAATTCTAGCCTGCTATATTGCTCTCTTAAAGAGAAAGACAGTAGTATATTCAAAAACCAAATTGTTGTAAAAATGAGCATTTTGATTTATTTATTTTTTACCTTTAAATAATCATATGTCATCACCAATATTTTTCATTTTTCAAACTCATTCGATTATTTTTTACATATATATTGATTTTTAAAGAGATATATCATGATTTAGGCCCAATGACAATTTACAACTTAACGATTAAATTTTACAAACTCCGTTGTATATTTAATTTTGTCACTTTCACAAATTTGAATGAATCAAAATCGAATGTTTATGAGCATATTATTATTTTTTTTTTTTTTTGCAAAAATTAAATTATTATTTGAGCTGTAAATATTTTTATTGATAATGACTGTTAAAAAAAATTATATTACTTCTAAATAATGTTTATATAATTATTCATTTAACAGTAATTTAATAAAATAGTGGACAACAATCATGTTATTCTTATAATTAACAATCAAATAACATCACAAATAAAATCAAGCTTTGTATCGTTTATCATAATAATTATTGTTAACATTTATGTAGTCTTGAAAAAAAGTTCACGTAATAAAAAAAGTGTTTTTTGAAAATGATGTCAGGGATACACGTTTCTTTTTTAACAAACGGAATTAAATCGCAGTTATCGAGTAATTATAGAGAACGTTAGATAAAAGTGATATCAATTTTAATGACGAATATTGTAAGTGCGTGATATGATTGAAAATCGGTTATTTAAAAATAATTCTAATAATATTTTGAACTCGGAACAATTATATTAATAATTTATTATTGAATTATGTAAATTTAAAAATTAATTCTAAAATGTTACAGCTATTATACTATACTACGATCTGTATGAAGGTAAAATGATAATGCAATTTCACGCGCGAAAACGAGGAAGTTCTGACAATGGACGATTCCCCTCGAAACTTGAAACATTGTTAGAATTTATCTCGCGTGTATGCTGCGCCTTCGCCGCCGCCGTGTACTTGTATTCGCCATTATTTGTAATGACAGACTGTAATTCGTTTGTTTTTGTAAGAATAAAAATGTGTATTTACAAATGAGAATAATGAGCAAACAATTAAGACAGGAGATTATATTTAATTATTAATTTTAATTAACATATTACAAAAAAATACTACTTGGCTACTTCAGATAGTAATATAATAGTTAAGAGGATTTGAAATGGTAATTTATAAAGGGGTTTTCTTACAAGCAATTCATGATTTGGAAACGTTATGCAGTTTGTTTGTGTGAGGGATAAACAGGGGTGGCTGGTCAAGCGTACCACATAACATTTATTCAAACCACTATATTTTTAAAACATATTTTTTCGTTAGGAATAGCGTTGAAATATGTATATGGAATGAGGAATAATTAATTACAAAAACATATTGTATTCAATGTGAGGACAAAAATATTTTGTGGAAAATATATAATAACTCCTTATTATTAATTCAATTTTTAAATATCACTAATTTTAGGTTTAGAGTAGAGCAAGTGGTTTTACAATGATATTAATTTTAGATTCTGGGTGAAGCGAAGAAGCTAGTGTGTTATGATGTTTATTTTTATTTTTTTTATTTTTTTTTTTTTTTTGTACCTACACGTTTTTGTATAGAAATACTTATCTAAAAGTTTTGACCACTATTAATCGAAGAAATTATTTATTTTTTTCTTTAAAATATAGGTAACGTCTTCCAAATTAAGTCTCATCCAAAGATCGTAGAATACCCATGGTTCGAAATATTTTAGGATTTTTTCTTTTTTTCCCCCTTTTTGAAAATACCTTCGCGTGGAAATATTTATTTAAAAGTTTTTATACAGTAATTTTTTCAGATCAGAAATCACATTCAGACGGGTTTCAAAATTTTTAATACTCTTTCCAAAAATGAGAAAAATCCGTCGAAAAATTGAGTGAGTAAAAACGGCAAAATATATGTTGTAAATGATATTTTTATAAAATCGATTTTCAATATTAATTTCGTTATAACTCCGAAACTAATAGCACTAGGAACATAATAATAAACGGGAGTATTATTATTATATAGACACGGCTGCGCATTGTATGTACATTCGTTTATTTATTTATTTTATTTTATTTGTACATTTATGTGAGTGTGTGTTTGGCCTTCCGTTGCTAAGAGAGTTCAGGTGTAATAATAATAATAATAATAATGAAAAAAACAACAAAATCGGTCTTTATAATATGATTGACGGTTTTATAAAATATTCATAGCGATTTGAGAATAACAAAAAATAAGTAAATACATATAAAGTAATAAAAATCGCGAGAAAAATAAAAGAAGCGCCAACTCCCGGCTTACGAGGGGGTGTGTGTGTATAAAAGAGAAAAAATGAAT
Organism: Stegophylla sp. TES_Ste_2020; assembly: GCA_025469315.1. NCBI lineage: Eukaryota > Metazoa > Arthropoda > Insecta > Hemiptera > Aphididae > Stegophylla > Stegophylla sp. TES_Ste_2020. Next base: position 23,893 of record JAIPRM010002183.1, on the reverse strand, counting down.
TGAATTCAAACGCATTGAAAATCGATGCCATTAGCAAGCGGATTCTAAAGTAAATTACTGCCATTATTATTATTATTATTATTTTTCGAGGAAGGAGTATATTATGAAAAAACAAAACAAAAACCAAACGAAATATTATAATATTATTTGGACCCGATAGTTCTCGCACTTAGGGTCTGCACCGAAATAACTACAGGTAATAAATCGTGAAACGATAACTACAGCGGATTAGTAAAAATATAAATAATAAGCTAATCGCACACGATATTCATATATATTATGTAGCACTTGTTGTATTATTAAGAATATGTAAATATGTCATAGTATTTTTGTATATAATACCTGTAGTGTGAGTTTTAGCCAAATAAGTAGTTTTAAACTGTGGGAATTAGCCAGTAAGAAAAATTCGTCAATGAAGCAAAATGCTGCCGAGACACAAAAAAAGTAACGTATGGGAACTAGTAATTAAGCAAAATCACACGGGTGTAGATTTATGATTTTAGTAGACAATGATAATAATTGAAGGTGACGTCAGACAGTGGAGTCTCGATTACGTTCGTTTTGGGTCGTCTTTGAATTCAAAAAGACGGTCCAAAATCAGTCTTGGAATGAGACTCGTGTGGGCACGGTGAAGTCCACACTGGTTTTGAGTCTGGGTATGAGACTCGTTTCGACAAGGGGTTTTGTCGAACCGAGTGGTCGGACTCACTCTCCGAAGTCAAGTTTTTATTTTGTTTTTTTTTTTTTCTGAATTCATATTTTTTATATTAGTTTTATTTTTATTCATCTTGTTGAAGAAAAATTAATAAAAATATAGTTTTGGTTTTACCATTTTTTTTTTGAGTTTTATTTTTAATTATTCCTTTTTTTTAAAAATTTTAAAAGCGTCTTTTAGACGCTTTTAATAATATACACTGAAATTACAAAGAGTTGTTTCCGTATACGAATAAATTGCCTTTCCCGTATACGACACACTGAAGTGTTAGTTCGTAATATAAATGTAATTGATCATGCTTAACACTTTCTCTGATTCTTATCAAACGGTAAGTTTGTTGGACTTTATTAAAAAGTTGTTGGATGTGCGCCCTTTAAATTCAAAAAATATATAAATTTTAATGTTTTTTAATAACCACATCGATTTGTAGAAAAATAGAAAAAAAAATGTAGTGCTGGAGTAATATTTTAATATAGAATCGTAATAATTAGACTTGTTAGACAATTTCTGATGCTTTTAATGTATAAAAGTAAGTTTGTTTGATTTGTATTCAAAAGTCATTGGAAGTCCAAATATTTAATTTCGAAAAATATTCACCTTCTAATGCTTATACCAAAATGTAAGCTATAAACTTTTTAACTTGTATAACTCGTTAAATATTGTCCAACAAATTCCAACAAGTCCGAGTAGAGTTTGTTGGAAAGTTTTTTTTTTTAAGTTGTGCTAACTCTGTAGTGCTAGCTTCACGTAGGTCACATAATAGTGGACGCTCGTCGAATTTTTCAAAATCGTTTCTCGTTATACCTCTACTATAACAGACGACTCAAGTGTACAAAGTTTTCTGTCACTGAATTTTTTTTTTTTGTTTATTACTTATTACGAATGAACATGACGTGAACATATTGTGATTGCGTATAAAAATTTATTTTAAACACGAGAATTGATACCAAAATCATCTATCAAAATAATAAGTTTATAACTAAAACTAAACAAAAAATGTTTATAGGTACACTAAAAAATTATTTTAAAAGATTTTTTGGCTTTTTATTATAATTTTATTTATCCGTGCGGCTCGTGAACATTTATTCGTGTTGGTCACGTCTGGTCTAAACGTACTATAATCGCTTCTGTATTCCGAATGTATATAGTTTTTGATGTAAGTACGATAAACGAAGTACAACTGTAGAATAAAAGAAATTATAAAAACGAACGTTATGTGTTTGGAATTCGTTAATGGATTTTCAATGTAAAAATCATAGCACTCACACAATCGCGTTTCTAAGTGCTGCGAGTGGTACACCGATTATTATTAAAACAGTGTATAGTTTAATGGTCGGGTGAATAACGACATTATCGCGCGTTCAAGTTTTTGTGACCCGACGGACGGTCGGTCGGGTACGTAGTAATAATATTGTATCGTCTCACGAGCACCAGCGTACAGTTTCGAGTTTCATAATTAATTATAATATTAGACAGGTAGTACGAGTAGTAGTAGCGGGTGTACTATAATATTATATACACGTGTATATATAAATACATGATATTAATATTATACGTATATCAATTAAATAATAATTAGTGACGGGACGATGTTACCGGCCGCAATATTAAGTTTACATTAAAATAATAACGTGTATACTTGTGATAATCACTACACATACACACTTACTTAAACACACACACACACACACACATTAGGGTGACCATACGTCCAGTTTTATACAGGATTGTCCTTCATTTTGGCTCTGTGTCCTGTTGTCCAGGCAAACTTCTCTCAGGACGCTTTTTCTCCCGTAATTTCAAGTCTGCCCCATATTAATCCCGTTTTTTGACTTACTGTTGATTTAAAATTTTTGAAATGAAATTATTGAATAAAATAATGTAAGAATCTAAAAATCTTTTGGATACTATTAGATCAATTATAATCGTAAAATGAATTAACAAGTTTTTTTTTAGAAATAAAAGTATACAATATTCATGAATAAAGGATTTGAAGAAATTTTAAAAAGTATCAATTTTGTTTCATTATGTTATTTTATGTTTTTCAAAATAGTGTTTTAATGTGTTTAAATTTAATCTATAATAGGTAGTTTAAAAATTATACTTTTGTCACGATTCAAAAACATATATATGTAATAAATACTTATTTATTTAAAAATATTATGAAAAATATTTTTGTCATGTATTTTATTTTCTTAAATATGGTCACCCTAACACACACACACACACTGTATTATAATAAATATATATACCTACGTACAATAATGTTGTGCTGTATGACGCGAACCGATTATTTCGGTATGCGCCACTTTTAATGATTTACAATCGTGTATACGTACATACATATATATATATATATAGGTATATTAAATATTATAGGTACTTATAATACGTTTCTCTCACCTTCCACTCCTTACAAATATCACTTTCGATTATTTTTAATAATGATTGATAAATGATAATAATAATACCTGAATCAAATGATAATATTAATAAAAACCAAATGTTTACTAAGAGTTCGAATAAATTTGTAATTACATTACCTTTATTTAAATTTGTAGTGCTAAACTAAGTCTTAATAACTAGTTACTAGTTTGAATATTTTTTCAGGTACAAAAACTTAGTACTTATTTAAGAAGTAAAAATATACTTTTTATGTGACCAAAAATTATAACTTTCAAATTTTGAAATTAATTTAGATAGATTTTGAAGGACTGCAGAGTCCTCAACTCTCCCCAATGTCTATGTAAATTAGAAATATGATTTAAAATGTCCCGAATTTTTATTAAAATAAATCTGGGTCCCTTACTACCACTACCACACGGTGTATACCATATATATATGTACACTAAACACTATATACAGACGAAACGAATAGAGCGAATCTGCGTGAAAATGAAACGTCGACGTGTGGAAATTTCATTAAACTCTGCCGAACACAACGTTTTTATAACGTAATCGCTCTGTGTGTCGGCGGTCGTCGCCGTCTAATGACACCCTCTACCTACCCCTAATTCTCGGTGTTACGGCGTCACCCTGCAAATTATATAAAAACACACACACATTTCACCCCCACAGGACGGTAGATAGGTATAAGTGGTGAACCCCAGATAACACATACAGGGTTTTTACAGGGTTGTAAAACAACGACCAAACTACCTCCTCGGGCATTAAAGTCCTCTCGCACACTTGGTATTATTATTACGACGACGACGATTCCCCCTCGGCTCGCGGACACTACAATTTAATATACGTATTTTACACACACACACACGCACACACGCACACACACATATTATATAGCTGTATACACGTGTGTACACTATATGGACGGCGAAATGTGTATATAATAGATATATGTATAATATCATGTGCCACACGGTGTATGTATAGGTATTTAATATACGTATGTAGTTCGGTGCTCATAATATACCGTTTTGATGAAACCGGCGGCAACCACGCGACATATGACGACGGGGGTGTTATGGAAATAATGAAAATAAATAAATCAATTTTTTACGACTCGCCAGCACCGTTAAGTTTTAATCGCGTGTTTGACACGTAAAACCGGTGTAAGCCGGTTCAACGAGCCGTTGTTTTTCGGCGGCTCACCGATTTGAAACGTACGTTGTGCCAAGAATTTAATTTAGAGGGACGAAATTATTTGTTCATAACATTTACAACTTAAATTTGATTCGCCGTCATAATCTGCAAAAATCTTTTTTTTAGCCGTTAATTTAAATATTTTTTATTTTATTTTTCATTAATTTGTATATTTAGTTGTTAACCAATAGTTGTTATTTAATAACAGAATAATTCATGTCCATTTCATTATTTGTCATTAATGATCAATTTTTTTTAAAATATGTTACGTAATAATTAGTACTATATCAACAACAGTGTCACCAAGTAGTCGAAATTCGACGAGAGCAAAAATATTATTTCATTTTTTGTGTTTTTACACTTAACTTTTATATATACTCAGGATTCCCATTAGGAAGGGGGCTGTTGGACCTGAAATACAGGGGTCCGTAGGTCAGTTAAAATTATATTGTAATTTTTGAAATTTTAATAGGAACACTTATATTTTGTATTAAATAATATTATAAGATAACATTCGCTGAGAGCTCATAAAATAAAGATTTTATTGAAAAAAAAATATATATATTTATCTAGATATAAAGTAAATAATATTTATTTAGATTTTGAGTGAGTGGCACAAAGAAGTTAATGCTTTTATAATGATTTTTAAGTTTTTAATTTTTTTTTTTTTTTATGTGTATACGTTTTTGTACAGAAATACCCATCTAAATGTTCCAAACAGTAATTTTTAGATCAGAAATTGTATAAAAATGTTCCTTTTGGGAGGTCAGTTTTCAAATTTTTCAATACTATTTTCAAAAATGAATTTTAAAATTTGCACATTCATAAAATTCTAACCGAGGAGTGAAGAATATCTATGAGCTACGGTGCAAAGTATTCCATTTAATTTTTTTAAATTTCCTATAAAAGTATTTTGTAGAGAAATAAATTTCCTACAAAGAAGGTTCTTAGTACCTACTAAATCTGTGAATTCATTATTTTCAATGATATACATTATACACGTTTAAACATTATCATAAAAATTGAAATTGAATGAAGTTTTTGAAAATAATAAATTCACGTATTGACAGACTTAATACTAAGGACCTATTTGTAGGAAATTTAATTCTCTACAAAATACTTTTATTGGAAATAAAATAAAAAAAATTGAAGTAATCCAAATTTGAGTAACATTGTTGTTTTCCCCATGTTAATGATTATTTTCTTTATTAGTAACTTTTTCTTCTATATGTTCTTCTCTTTTTTTTGTAATTTTGATAACTACTAGATAACTGGATAACTATAGAATTTTTAATATTTAATTTGTTTTACGTTAAGAATTCCTCATTTCTATGCTTTCACACAAGTTCATCACAAGCTTTGCTTAATGGAGAGGAACAAACTCAAATTATAAAGAATTTAATTTTATTTTATTAAATATACGGGATAAACCCTTTAAACATATATATACACATAATACATATAAGTTAACATTAATAATTGTACACATTATGATAGATAACAAATAAATAGAAATTCAATAAATTATATACAAAGAAGAAATGAAGGGTCAACATTGGCATTTGACATCATACGTGTAATAGGCTCATTTTTAAGGTAATTAGTGGGGGCGAATGGAACATAAAAAAAGCAACAGATCGAGAATGACGTTGAGGAACTCTAAAACAAATTAAGGAAAGCAAATAGGGAGAGTCAACTTTAGCTTGTAATAGACTATTCAGGAACTTTATATATATATATATATATATATAAATATTTATGTTTGCTAAATATATATTACTATAATATAATAATAATAATATTTTTATAAAAATGTAATGTTTAAAGTTCTAGTAAGCATTGCCCATAATTCCACATTACCAATAACATAATATATGGGTTATCAAAGTATTTGCTTATGATAATAAGCAGTTTTTTTTATCCATAAAATATATAATGGTAATTTTATCTAAATAAATATTTCTAGATTTTATTACAATACTAAATATTATAGTACATTACATTTTTTTTTTTATTTTATAGTTGTATAGCCCCTGGAACGTAAAAGGGTTACATAAATAATTTCTCGCATGCCCTTTAAAAATAACCTACTAGAAATTAAAAATAAGAATAAAGAATTTTGAACAGTGCAAAAGAACTAGTGATTTAATAATAATTTGCTTAACTATTTAAAAAAATTTAAGATATCTGAAGTTTCCAAAAAAAAAAAAAAAAAAATAGTAGGTAGTCAAGTTTTTTATTTAAGTAAATTTGTTCCTAAATTAAAAATATTTTGAAATTAAATGAATTTAAGTATTTTCAACCTATTTTATCCATAAAATGAGATGCTTATAAAATGTGTACCCTTAAGTAATAAAAAAATTAAAACAAAAAAATTTAATATAGGTAATATTATCAATAATAATTTATTGTTTTATAACTATATGTCATTAGTTCAATTTGTTTTAAAGCATTATTGTTGGAACAAAATATCAAACTGTTCATCCATGAACACACATCATACTTTAATAAAACTAACAAGCAATAATCATAGATATCTAATCACAGTTATAATAATAATAAAATTTATATTTTTCCCAAAACCAATTACAAAAAAAATAATAAAGTAATTTGATTTAATAAAAGCATTTATAAAATGTTATTGGCAAATAATTTTTAAAACATTAATATAATATTGTATAAAGTATTAATATAATAATATAAATATATAATAATAATGATATAAATAACAATAATAATGTAAGACATAAATAATAATTATAATTAGAGTTAAGATTTCATATAATTGCCTACAGAATCCAAAATCTAATGATTAATATTAATCATAATAATAAAAATAAATAAATGATATAATATATATATTATAATAATGATATAATAATTATAAATAAATGATACAATAATAATAATAATGATAAAATGGTTAAGTGTAATAATAATAAATTAAATCAACAGGTCACACGCTATCCAAATGCCTATTGGTCTATTCTAATAAATAATAAGTATTTAAGTTAATTAATAATAGGCTAGGTATTCGGTTTATATTGAACTACCATAAGTTTATAAAAGATTGTACAAAAATTAAAGAATAATAATGAATAATTGGTTTCATCGGATAATTAAAAATATAAATAGAAAAATTAATACTTTAACATTTTTAAATTTATTAATTTTTTTACAAAATAATAATAATAATAATAATAATAATAATTAAATTTTTTAATTTAGTTATCAGCGAATGCATTTTCTTTACTATTCAATGTAACTGAATGTTTTAGTCTTAATAACTTAAAAATAGTAGAAGCTAAAATATAATTTGATCAAAAGTGAGTAATTTTTATGTAAAATATGAGAGATGGTAATTTACTTTGATGTTCAATATTTTTCTTATATGAGATATATAAATTACTTTAAAAATGCAAATTTTACTTTTATATTTTTATTTTACGGAAAAATATAGGTATTCATAAAAAAGGGCCAGTCAAAAATTATTTATATGCAAAAAATAAAAACTTGATAAATTTTCTAAACTCTAAAAATATCAAAATCATTACATGCTTTAAAAAATATATTTTAATGTATTCCATTTGCATTAAATTTAAAAAAGTATCTAACAATTCATGTATTATTAATGGTTAATTTGCAATTTCCATGTTTTGCCACATCCCAGAGTTATTAACAAGTTAGTCAAAATAGTCAATAGATTCTAAACGTTAAATTTAGAAAGAATGAATATCAAACTATGAGACATACACTCTATGTTTCAACGAATAAATATAATTGTATAAATTTTATACTTGATAAAAAATTAAGAAAGCTGTTGACACAAAAGTCAAATTCTTAAAAATGAATGTATACGGGATATTATTCCTTGTAGGTAAGTATACTTGAATAAATAACAAATAATTTAGAAAAATATTTTATATAGTCTATTAACACTATTTATAGTTAATATGAGATAATTACATAAAATGTATATTACCTTTTTTTCCAAATTTATAAAATATGTGTATGATAACCCAGCTTTGATTGTTGATATTGAAAAATTGTTTTTAGAAATATTTTAGAAGGTGTAACTCAACCCCTGGTTTTTGGCTGGAGAAAAATTAGCCCCAAAAACAAAAGATCTGATATTTTTAGTTAAAGTGAATCATTTAAATATTAGTTATATAATAATAATTATTATTATTATTATTGAACACATACTGGAGCTGTAATAGTATTAATTTACCAGAACTATTTACAGCGATCTCTATGTCTCTTCTGAATCTTCTTACTTTCAGCTGATCTTATTAAATCATCATAAAAATGATCTGTCTGCTTGAAATTTTTTTTGTGTGAAGATCCAATATAATAATCAACATTGCCTTTTATCGAAAGAATCTAAACAGGAATATAAAATTATTCTATGCATATTTTCATTACAACAGTTATCCATAATAATTTATAAAGAATAAGTTATATTGATATAATACCTTTTTTGGTTTGATTGCCATATTATTCAACATTCTTAGCAGAGTCTCTAATTTTTGTATGTGTTGCCTGTGTCGCAGAATTCTGCTACGAAGTTCATCCCTTAATCGTTGAGTATCTTTGATCAACAGTATGTTCTCTTTGACAGGTGGTAATTGCATTTGATGTTCGCATTGGTCAATCTGTCCAGGATTTCAAAATAGTTTCAGAATTTAACAGAATACTTGATAAAATTACAACATAATAGTCTATTGATCATTTCAAGTATTATTTCAAAGGAGAATAAAAGTAAGTTACTTGAAAATTAAGTGTCTTTATCGATTGATTCAACCACAAACATGTATCTTCCTTTTCTTTTTCCACAGGATCTAGTTTTGGGACTGAACTCAACGCTTCGTTAGAATAATCTTTAGTCGTCATCACTCGTCTTATTTCACTAAATCTTTTCATTCTCTGGAAAAAAAAAATAAAAGCATATTAATAAATGATAACTGATAAAAGATAACAACCACAAATGTACTTACATCATTTATAATGTTTCGGTGATGAAGCAAATCTTCTACATCCTTAATTTTTGTGGACGAGATCCATGTTGTGATTTGATCGCGTAACTTTTGCAATTTCTTTATTCTCTTTGCGATATTTTCATAATATGTTTCTTTTTTGCTACTGTTTTCAGGATCGTGAAATCTTTTCAAAATATCGTCAAACATTTCAACACCTTTTGTAACTTCTTTAAGGCATCGATGAATTTCATCTGAAAATGTTTAGACAGTATAAAATTAAAACGGTTCAAAATAAGAAGGCGAGAAAAATATTATCTGAGTATTAATGTTTTAAGTTTTTTTCAACGAGTTAATTTTTATCGGGTCATGGAAAACATTTAACACTTTTATTTAAAAATCGGTAACCAAGATTACCTATATACGAATTATTACTCATAATAGGAAATGCGATGTGTATTTATAAAATGGACATACTTACGGTCACACACTATGGGAATTCTCGCTCCTCGGGTGCTATATACTCTTGGAGGTTGTGTTGAATTTAAAAAAAAAAGATAATAAAATATTTCTTTAATAAAACGATTCTGAGGGAAGTTTCAATTAATATATACATTAATAGTTATAATTGTCATTTACATGTTTAAACAAATTGTTATTATTTAATAACAGAATAATCCATGTCCAATTCATTATTCATTCATTAAGTGTCACTAAGTGGTCGAAATTCGATCAGAATAACGAAATTAATTCGCTATTGTATGATTTTACAATGATCTTACGTCATATTATACTGATATACGCGCGATGAATTCAAATGTCGAACTAAAAATTATTGATTTTTTTCATATATTATTTCCTTACACCTAATGAATATTCCATAAATAATTTCAAATTACAATAAAGCATGAGTAAACATCATAATAAAATAATAATAAAGCCTTATAATTATAGTAAATCGACATTAATTTGCTGTAATATAATTAGTACTAATGTTTATATCGTGTCGTCTCTGATCAGTCAATGGTTGAAAAAAGTATAAAAAAAAATCAGTTTACCGGGTAAGGTTTGAACCATTAGCGCAACTTGGAAAACATTTTTTGGAGGGCTAATGTGTTTATCTGATTAATTTAGCACCCCGAAAAAGCATTAACCTTATGTAATTCTCAAAAATTCTGGAAGGGCTATGAGTACTTTTGAGGAGACTTAACCCCCTCTAATTGCGCCTATGGTTTTAACATGTTACCGCATCAGTTTTCACTAGACTACAAGAGCATCGTTTGAAAACAATTGAAACAGTAGCTATTTAATATAACACCCGAAAATATTGAATTTTCACAGTAGAATAATTTGAAAACTATTGATGCGTGTGGATTTTAATTCACACCACCGGTATTCACCATCGTAAAATACATAAGATGGTCAAAAAAAAATATTACCGACCTTTTTGCCCAGTTCGTAAACTTTAAACGTACCATAATATTTGTCCGTACTTCCACTGATTATATTTTGCAATCAAATCCTTGTGAGAAATGTTTAATTAATAATCCGTCCATAAAACATTTTATTCCATCAAAATATTCACAATGAAATTTTCCATCAACGTACTAAGTTTCATAGACATTGGTAACGAATTTCGTCGAAACGCTTATTTCAAACGGATATAGAAAAAAAAAGTTGACTTACGATTATTGAGGTTTTTTTTTTTTAATGTCAAATAGAAATTATAATATGAATGAAGTCGTATTAAATTTTCGAGTCTTAATATCAAGAAATAAAGATTTTATGAAATAAAAACTCACAAAAAATGAAAAACTCCCAATATTTTCAAAATGATATACTTAACTTAAAATCGATTAAATATTTTCGAAATTTTTATGAAGTGTTCTCGTGACCGTTTAGTAGTTGGCGAAAACTTCTAGTTTGTAGCTAAATTATTTTGTAAGTTATGGTCAAAAAAAAATATTTCAACTTTATGCAAATTCCTGTAATACAATATTTTACTCTATTTTGTCAATTTTTCTGGTTTTTGGAAAAAGTATTGAAAAAATTACTTGTTTATAGTATTATATGAATGTAATTTCGGACCTATAAAATTACTGATCGATACTTTTCGACAAGTATTACTATATGAAAAAATGTTAACAGAAAAAAAAAAATATTGTTGTAAAATCATAAGCTTCTTTGCTCTGCTGAGAATCTAAAATTTTAATTCTAACAAAAATCAGTTACGTATCATCTAAATTTTACTGTACGTGGCTACATAGGAAATAATTGTGTTAATCCAAAGATGTTTTACTTGTTAGAAAATATTACAATCACTATTCTGACGTGATATTTACCTTGAAGTTTTTTGGCAGCAGCCATAGCGAAAGAGGACGGTTTAAACGAGAAAATCAATAATAGCTGTACTAATAATTGATATAAAATTAATAATTGTCACGAAAAAATACAAAATGTATATCATACATTTCTACACGTTACGGAAACGTATATGTCCAAAGACCATATACGACTGACTCATAGTCACTACGCACTTCGTCGTACTCTGCACCCGGCTGGCATCGGCATGGCGCCATGTCCATTACCTATATAATATACCATTACAGAAAGATAAGTGGTGGTAGGTAGGTGTAGTACACCACGACTAAAAAACATATACAGGCAAATCAGCAATTCACTATCAGCAGACATCACTCCTACCGATATCATCATTCTCATGTTCACCGTGTACAATTATTATTGTTTATATCACATTTATGTGATATCTTGCTGATGTACCTGTATATATATACAACCATGATAAATACCTACTTGTGGCCGGAGCACGTCATACCTTATCGATGACACACCCAACAATGGCCAGCTGCTACTGGTGTTCGCCCCGCTCTGGCTTCTCGAGTCCGCAGCTAACTGCGTAATACAAAGGTGACCCCCCGTCAATCAGTGAGTTCAAATAGTTCAATGACGACTAAACTCCACGTACATTTCTCCTATCCTTACTTGCGTCCGCTCTTTCTGGGCGCTCTTCAACACTTATTCGTGTAAAATCGAATCGGTTCAGACTTTTTTGGAATCCAAACGATCACAGGCATGCCCGTACGTTGTTATAAGAAACTCGATCCTCCTAAAGTCTACAAATTTCAAATCTACTCAATCGTTTCAAACACAATGTTTTGTAAAAAACTCTTTCACCAATCGCGGTCACATTCCTCCGACCTCCTTCCACCACATCCATCTGCATTAACTTGGTTCACTTCAAATGCCACTTATTAACTCGCTAAAAAACTCCAACCCACTTCCATACACCGATTATAAAGGCGAATGCCTGAATAGTAGTTCTAAGTATTTTTTTAACTTCCCTAAAGCAATGCAAAGTTGAAGTCTAATAGATTCAACTTAAACCGTACACCCATTAAATTGCTTCACCGAAAATGATAACTAACTTAAACACACAATCACATTTGCGCCCACAAATCCATCCGCTAATAAAGGCAAAAACCTGCAGTAGTTTTTAGGGGAATTTTCCAGTTCCCCCAAAGCAATGCAAAGTGACCCCTCCGATTTCCAACGCGTGACGGATCTCAACTACTAACGAAACGCCCGACCCTCAGCTACATAGCCCGTTCAGGTGGTAGTCTTTAGGCTCGAGCACACTGACCGCGACCCATCCACTTGTTGCAATTTGGTTGCCGTTGTGGTGGGAGTAATGAGGCCTCGGCACAGTCATACTCAACGTGCGGCCTACGGGCCACATGTGGCCTGCCAAGCATTTTTGTGTGGCCCCAAAACATTTTTCCAATTATTCGGCATAAAAATAACAAAATTTCATAAATATTATAAGAATAATATTCCGATTATATTTGCGATTTCTAGCTATGTGCTGCACACTTATACAAAAAGAACAATTTAATCTATAGTGGTATTTTGAATAGCCAAATTGAAAACATATATTTGCGAATGTTTTGCTGCAAAAGTGAAATATGCAAAAAAATGTGTATAGAAATTGGATTACTAAAATTTTTACGTTGATGACATATTATATTGATCATGCAGTAACTAAAAACCAGATTTCACAAAAATAGTAAAAAAAATGTCTCAACAACAAAAATCCCACTAATTAAAATTTTTTATTATAATAACTGTAAATTATAATTACTATTGTTAATTATAATTAATGTATTCCTAATTTTTAGTATACACCCCTCCCTTCACCTTACACCTTTGTTTCAACTTGTGGCACGTGTAATGGAACAAATTTTTGAATGTGACCCAAGTAAAAAAAAGGTTGAGTATGGCTGCCTTAGCACAATATATTATATTGATGACACGCACAACAACGCTTTACTGCAGGTATTCGCCGTTAAACGTTCGATGGGAAAAGATCACGCTTCGGGTGCATGTAAATTCCACCACTGACCGCAAGTACCTTATTAATTGGTGTGAACTCCGCCAGGGAGAAAAAAAACAGGTAAAATTGGGTTCATATAAATTCCACCAGTGAAAAATACATTAGAAAGTGTATACCTAAGTATTATTAATGAAAAAAAACCCAACTAAGTCCATTATGCTAGTCAGCTGATAATTATTTAATATGGTAATTTAATATATATTAATAATATTATCAGAAAAAAAATACTTTTCCTATGAAGAATTGAATTAGAGAAAATGTGTATTTTAATATTCCTAAATTTAATTTTGTTTTAAAATATTTGTTCAATTTATGTGTTACTCGACATGGGTGGATAATGAGGATAAATCTACTCGTTTTGGGTTTTTAATACACGTGTTACTATATAATTTGTTTAGGTATTTGTTTTAATTGAAAAATTTGGATTATTAACAACTAAATAAATTCAAAGAACTTGCTAAATTTTATTCGCCCGGTGTACGTGAATGATACATTGATGAATGTAGAAGTAATTTACAAATTTAGAAAATAAAATTGAATATACCGTGTTCAAAAATGGTTTAGAAGCACGGAAAAATTATGATTAATATATTTTCCCCTATATATATATTGATTTATAAAAATATTTTGCGCGTTGTGCGATTCTATAAATATCCGAACCAGAGTGAAAGTTTTTCAAGTTTGAAAAGAATAAAAATGTGTTTTAGAAATTCTTTGAAAGAAGTAGTGTCATTATTTGTTTTTCATGATTAATTAAACTTATATTTAAAATTTAATTTTAACTGAGGTTAAATTGTATGGCATTAATACATTATACACCGAGTGAACATTTTACAGCTGAAAATTTCTTAAGCACAGAATTTTAAAACTACAAAAAAATTTTATAAAAAAATAAATATCATTGTACAAACACTGGATTCTTAGCCTCTTTCGAATCTAAAACGAGTATTTTTTAATTTATATTTATCTATATTTTTTTTAATTTTATTTTTTATTTTTTGTTAAAATTTTATTTTACGGGTTTAGAGCTCAGTGAATGTTATTTTATAATATTAGTTAATGAATAATTAAATAAGTCTTCCTACTAAAATTTCCAAAATTACAAACGAATTTCAATGGCCACGCAGGCCTCTAAAATAGCCAGGGCCTTGAATAAGTGAGTGTACAGGGTACATCAAATGCATCATGTACCTACTGATTATTTCTATGGGCTAATTGCTATTACCTTGCTTCAATTATTTTCTATATGATTTATTAAAATATATACAAGTGATATGTAGTGATATTGCATTTTTGTGATATTTTGATCTATTGGGATTTGTAGAAACGAGTTAATTTGACACCCATTAAAAACCGGTAAATTATATAACCCGGTCCTAACTGTTTAATGGAACCTGTTTAATAGTAAAAAATAATTAAACTATTTTGTTTTTTTTTTTTTTAAATGGAAAATAAGCCTAACTTTGGTCAAACGAAAAATGAAAAATGTCCTATTTAATCTTATGCTTCCTCTGGAGGAGGCCCGTTGAGGCTTATTTTGGTACCAACTAGTCAGGGGAACACTGACTAGTAGTGACTTATAGGCCTAGCAGTGTAATAGTTCCACATGACTACACTATGGAACCTATAGGATTTCGTAAGGAAGAAATAATAATAAATAATAAAGACATGTCGTTTTAGCTTTTAAAGAAACCGTACAACGGTATATTGAGTATATTTGTAAAAACAACAATGACATTGACCCAATCATATACACAAAAAAAAAAAAAAAACATACACACAATTGTCGTACGGCTCCACGAACGGTTACCGACATAAAACACATTTTAATTATAGATATAGGTAATTATTTTTAATATGAGTTGTGAGAGGATTGTAGGGAGAACCCGAGAGAACTGCAGTGTTGACGGACGATGTTGACAATGATCAGTCCCAGATCCTCCTCGTCCGCCGTGGGCCACTCTATAGACCAGTGATTCTCAACCTTTTTAAAGTCACCGCCCCCCTGAAAAGCAAAATATTTCTCAACGCCCACCTTAAAATATAAATAAATAAAAATTGTGTTTTATTTGAAAAGTGTATAACTGAAAATAATAGAAAATACACGTATAGAATTGGTTTTCATAAAGCTGAGCTGGCTTTTCATATCTCATTAGTTGAATGTTCAATCAATTTTTGAATCTGCTGTTTGAATGTTTATTGAAAACATTCAGAAAAAACACAATTACAGATAAGCCATGGAGCGTCGTTCAGCGGAGTATCTGTATTTCATTTTTTATTTTTCTTCAATATTTTAGCTTTAATGTAAATATATATTATGCTCGACACACACCACCCTATCGCCCAAGGATTGTTCACCACCCCCTCAATCGTCCAAAATATATTTATCGCCCCTCCGAACCTCTTCACCGCACACTGGGGGGCGTTATCGCCCCCGTTGAGAACCTCTGCTGTAGACTTAGGCAGCCATGGTATTAATCTTCGCCGCGCAGTTGAGTAGAAAAAAAAAAAACGCGATGCTAAGTATGTCCGGTGCTTTCTTGTTTACACTTTACTTTTTGAATTTTAAAATCTAGTAACATAGACTAGACAAAATTGGCGTACAGGCCAAATGTGGCCCACGAGTCACTTGTAGCCCACGCTTTATATATAGAAATTCATTAAAGTAAAAGCGAATGCAAATTTTTCGTCATTCCAAGAATATTTGATTAGCTATTTGAATTTCATATTTTATTAAATATTTTACAGAAGCATAAAAGTAACCCATAGCCACTTAAGCCCCCCTCTCCCCCCTAAAAAAATAAAATTCAGAGTTAGCATATGACATTGCTTCTGCTGACCCCTTAGGTATGCACAACTATGCCAATTGCTTTTAAATATCAATTTATCACAACAATTTTTCACTGCAGGTTAGGAAGACTGGACTATCGTCAGAGAAATGTATTCGTTTCCTTCTACTATGAAAGAAATATAAAATAAATAAAATCGCTTGGTATTAAAATACATGTTATGTAAAAAACGTTCCAACATTATGACATTGAACTAATGTTTCCGAATTTGACAGTTAAATAACTATTAAGAAATAATTAACATTTAGTATTTACCCATTAAAATGTTTTTTCTGTCGTTAAGAATCGATTATTAAACGATATTACTTTTAAATTATATGGCAAAAAAATCACATGTCTTCAGAGGTGGATAATACTTAGTATGTTAAAATTGAATTGTTTTACTTTGATTAATAATTTGATTATATTATTTAATGAGAGAGTGATGTTCGTTTCCAGCGTGCACACACAAAATGGCTAACTGTCTATTGCATGACAAAGGTCACAAGCCACTTTTGTAATATGTGTGTGGACTTTGTTTTATAATCATATAATATGATTATTATGGAATTTAGCACAGAAAATTAGATGCATCTACACTGGGAACTCTTGTCACAACAGTAGCTTGTAACTAATATACGGTACGTCTTTTAAAATTATGTTCAAGCATGTTGAAACAAAATGTTTAGTATTTGTATTTCTGTATTTCATGTAATAAGTTGTTATATTTTAAAGGTAGTATTTAAAAATCTATATGTTCAACAGCGAATAATAAATTTTAAGTAAATTGTTTGTGATTTCTGTAATTATGACAGTTATGTTATTGTTCTTTATATTATTAACATACTCCGTTCAGAATCGTATTATTAAAGAAATGATTAATCGTTTCTTTAAAATTTTGCTCATTCAACCAAAAGTATCTGACCCGAGGAGCGAAGAATACTCGTGGTGCGAACTATGTCCGTCTTTCTTGTGTATACTTTACTTTTTATTAACATCCTAAAAAAAAATTAAGGATTTTAACTCAACACTGTATTGCCAATTAAATTTTACATATTTTAATATACATACATGTATATATATATATATAAAATATGTCGTATATTATATTTGTATATTTTATCAAACATAAACACCTAAACCCTCATCTCATTAATGTATTTTAGTATATTACATATTATAATATATTTAATTATAGTTAAAATATTCATTTTTCTACATTTAATACGAGTACATTAATTTACTGTCTACTTCAATAATTATCATTACGAGCATTTTTTTATTGTAGTTATTGAGAATGATAAATGACGTCAAAGTCCACGCGAAGTCCACATTATCGATAAGAAAATATTTGAGTTTAATATAATAAGAGTAGCATGCTAATCGTCCTCAATCAACAGTCAGAACTTAAATGTTCAATTAAATCGGACACAGTGGTATAATTACTTGATCAGCATGCAAAGGAAATCGTTCGGGATCTATAAAATGATTGTAAACGATTGATAAATTCTACTCATTCTACTCATTCGGGTATAACACAATTAACTAATCACACTAAAATCTTTTGAAATGAATATTTTATGTCTTTTCATAAACTCAGCCGACTCAGCCACATTATAATGAATATAAATATAATATATGTTCCAGTGAAATATTATAATGACGTCATTCCCTCGTTAATGATGTAATTTTACAAATTAATTCAAATTAATTTCAAATTTTCATCTTTCATCGGTTAATTATATGTTATTTACCGAGTTTTGTGGTCAATATTGAATATTGATAAATTTAAAAAAAAATAAAATAAAAACAGCGATTTATTTTATTTTAGCTATTAATATTCTCCTTATTCGAAAGCAATTTTTTTTTTTTTTATTGCTTTTCATTGCGATTAACGTTTATATTTTGTCATTCCTTTTTTTCATTTTCTACGCGAACTCCTCATACTTTTCTTGCCTAGTTCGTAATATTTTAAATTTTGAACAAAGTGAAGAAGCTAGTGTTTATTTTTTTTCTGTGTACAACTTTTCGTATGGAAATACTTGTCAATACTATTCAATACACCCGTCAAGAGAATCCCACCCGACGTGCGAAGAACACCCCGACGAGCGAGTACACCCATCGTGCGAAGTATGTCCGGCTTTTTTTTTATATTAAATTCTGAACGAAGTGAAGAATCTATAGTGTACGTACAATGATGTGTTTATTTTATTTTTCTGTAAAAACTTTTTCATATGGAAATACTTGTCCAAAAATCTCGACCAGCAACTTTTTCTTATTAACATTTTTTCCTTTTCTTTATTTAATAGATGAAAAAAAGTAAAGTAAAGTGAAGCAAAAGTAAGTAAAGTAAAGTAAAGCAAAGCAAATCAAATCAAGGATAAGTAAAGTATGGACAAAAAAAGCCGGACATACTTCGCACCACGGGTCAGATATTCTCGATGGGTGTGTTGAAAATTACGATTATTGTTGTTCTTTATAATATTGTTGTGTCTATTACTTATTAGATGACAAAACGATTGATCGACAGAAATTTATTCACAATTATTGTCATATAATATAAATAGTGTAACAAAACTATCATAGAATATCGTATTTCAAATTTTTGGGTATAATATTTCTGGATATAATAATATTTAAAATTAACTTGTTAGATTACTTTACTTTTTTCAAATATTCCTTCCAATTTTACAATTAAATTCATTGTTGTATAATATTACATAATTTATGTATAAATGAATAATACATACATAGATGAACAATAATATAAAAATATTTTAGCACAAGAAAATTTTGAAAATGTCAAAAAAAAATTTTTTTTAACACTTTTCTCTCGTCAACAATTTTTATTTATAGTATAATATATAGTAAAATTATTAATTTTTCTTTTTCTTCATTTCATGGACAAAAAAAAAAAAAAAGTAAAGTAAAATAAAGTATAGACAAGAGAGACGGACATACTTCGCACCATAATTCTTCGCTCCTCGAGTAAGATATCATTGGTGGGGATATAATATTTGGTTGTGAACGTCATTGTAAGAAATTACATCATCAAAATGACTGAAAACGAATAATGCGTTATTACAATGATATTATTTCATTTTCTGGTTGTTGTAAAAATGGCTTCTTCTCTGCAAATTACTCGCGTTTTGTTGAAACAAAAGGGTGTATTACATAAAAACGTTATGTAAATGGCTACGAAAACGAATCAAATGAAATGCAAAGAGTTACTAAAGAAGCATTAGAAAATTGATTAAGTATTCCAATAACATTTAATGTGGTACAAGTATAGTTTATAATCAAAGTTTGAGTTCATGAACAGCATACGTTTTGATAATGCGTAGAAAGTAATAAGACGTAGAAGTTGAAACGATTTATTTTTATTATGTAAATGATTTATAAAATATACTAGTTGTATTAAAGTATAGACAAGAAAGCCGGACATACTTCGCCCCATGAGTATTCTTCGCTCTTCGGGTCCCATACACTTGGTAGGTGTGTTGTAAACGATGACTGTTATTTTTTTTTATAATATTAACTTCCTTCGTTCTGAATCATATTATTGAAAAATTATTGTTTTTTTTTTAAATTCTACACACCTACCAAAAGTATCTGCTCCTAGGGGCGAATACCTGTACTTTGAAGTATACTGTCTTTCTTGTCTATACTTTACTTATCTTTACTTTACTTTTTTTCCCTTTTATCATATAAATTACATTTCGGGTCATAAGAATTCTCTTGATGTCTGATAAAAACAAGAATAACTGTCTAAAATAATATTTACTATTTACTGTTATACCTTTTGAGACAAAACATCCTATTATTTTTAATTTTTCTTCGTAGACTTTTGTAATGTAAAATTCGAATTTTTTTTTTTTTTTTATTAAAACTATTAGTGCATTTAAATCATTAGGTATTTACGTTATCTCGAAGGCCACCGTACACTCAATGCATAGTTTTCTATTAGATCCTTATTTTCCATTAGTTAATGTGTGAATTTCATCTATTATGTAATTATTGAAAATAATACTTAAATATCATATTTTTTACAGTTTTTGTTATCAAAGCGAAATACATTAATTGCATAGTATAATATCAAAAATAATGAACGGCACGCGTAAACGTAAGTAATGCCAAAACCGAGTCGTCATCGAGTAGTGTTACATAACTTCCAGTGCGAGATGTGCTGAAAAAAAAAAAGAGGTATAATAGTCATTGATTTATTTATTTCAACATGATAACTTAATTAAGTTATAACGATAATAAGAGTAATTAGAAATATATATGAGCGAGGTTATATTAAATTTTTAGCTAATAATATTAAGAATTAAATTTTAGATTTTTTCAATGATGTTTATTTTTTATTTTTTATTTTTTTATTTTATTTATTTTTTTCTGTGTACAACTTTTCGTATAGAAATACTTGTCCAAAATGTTTCGATCAATAACTTTTTTTAAACTAATTCCACAATGCTATATTTATCACAAGAGTGCTACGATTTCTTTGACATTTTTTTTCTCATCCATACTACACAATTATTAATAACGGGTATTAAATTTCTATTGTCCTTGTCCTATTATAGTTTCACAGTTATACTAGTTATAGCGAAAACAATAAAATCGATTTTATAAAAATCTTCTTAACGGTATACTTTGCCGTTTTTATTGAAAAATGTCGACAGGTTTTCCTATCGGTTTTAAAAAGAGTACTTTCTAAAAGAGTAATTTTCTACTTTCTACTTTCTAAAAGAGTAGCTTTTTAAAAAAGTAGAAAGAGTAACTTTTCAAATGATCTCTTTAAAGTAGAACTCGGAAGTGATTTTTGATATAAAAATTTACCGAATGAAACGTTTAGACAAGTGTTTCCATTAAAAAAAAAAAAAGATTTAAACATCTTTATAAAACCACAAGCTTTTTCGCTTTACTTACGAAAGGAGCTTTTTATTGAGTACCTACATCATATGTGTAAAACTTTAAATTATAAATGATTTCTTTTTGGTTTTTTTTTTTTTTTTTTTTTTTTTTTTTTTTATAATTTAATTCAAATTGATGTCGATCGCGATAACCCGAAATGACTCAAAAATCTGTTTTGCACTCACTTCGAAACAAACGTCACGGTGTTTGTCACTCCGTACCAGGTACAACCGGTCGGCCGGCACGTGCAACCTGATGACCAACAGCACAGCTTCGCTGCCCAAAAACTTCTCGAAAGCTGCTTCGGACCCGTCCAAAAGAGCAATGTTCACGTACTTCAGTGTCACGTTCACGTCGCCGACCGTCAACGCTCTGATCGTTGAAATTATTACGTTATGCAGTCCCAGGCGGCTGTAATAACGGTGAATAATATCGTATTACGGGTTGGGTAAGACCACGGCGTAGAGAATAATCAAATTGCACTCGGCATTGGTGGGAAGAGGACTCCCAAAAGTTAATATTACAAGTCTGAACCTCTGCTAGTCCTTGAAAAATATTTATAATTTATTGCCAAATAATTATCGTTAAAATAATGGCAAGATTTATTCAGTGACGCAACTAGGATTTTTACAATAATTATTTAAATAAGTATAATATAATTATAATCAATATTAATGGACACTTTACAAGAATACATTAATTATAAATTTCATGTAGCAAAACTTAAGTGCATTTTTCTAACGTTATTTTATAGATAAATAAAATTTAGTCGCGCATATTTAACAATATGAATTTTTAAAGCATGTTTCAAGTTTATTTCTGAATTATAGAGTTTATAATAATTGTGTAGGTAGTTAAAAGGATTTTTTGTTTTCAATTGAATAAAATTTCCAAAAATATGGTTTAAGAGAGGTGTCCAGACACCCAAAACACCCCCCTTGGATGCGCCACTGGATTTATTTATGTAAAATTTTATTTTTTAAAAAACTTTTAAGTTTAAAACCCGTTTAATCAACATTTAAAGAATTAAACCAACTTAATTTGCAGTTAGGTATTACCAGATGACTTGGGTTGATCGTGAATTGACGTATAACGTGTATCTAGTGATATGCCATTGGGAATCTTCTCGGGAACAAGGAATACGAGTATTATATTCCTTCAAAATAATATGTTGTTTTATATGTTTCTTTTTATAAAATAATGTATTTTCATATTTTTATTTAGTATTTACCACTAAACTCGGAATTGAAATGCCAATATAATAGGAGTTTTTTCATAACGTAAATGTAATATAAATTTATCTGATTTTAATACAATAAATATATTAATACAATTTTCTCTGTGTTTTTAATTTGATATTTTAATTTTTTTTTTTTTTTTAAATTTTATTCCGATATTATATAAATTTTCTGAAAAAAAAAATGTTTTTAATAATATGAACTTGGCGAACTCATTATTTTCAAATGCATTGAAAATCATAAGTTAAAAAATTCAAGAAATGTTCATCATATTAACAAGACAAATTTTTAATATTATAATGTTTATTTTCATATTAATTTTACACGTATATTCTATATGGAATTATTGTAGATTTAAAATTTTGGAAAACGGTTTGCGTCAAAATTGAAAACGATAAGAAACACTATATATTATGATAACAAATGTTGAGAAATGTGCTCCTTTTGTGCTGTTATTCTATAGTGACGCACGTGTCCCGGTGACGTTTTCTTACGTGACGTATCACTCAATACTTACAATACCAGAGGGTAGGGTATATTAATATTATAATATTGTTCGTTGGAATCGCGTAGATAACGTCATACTGCTGCGCGGTTTCCGCTTTTGAATTTCCTCCGGAATTGGGGGGGACCATAGAACCCCGAACACGATGAGAATCGATGGGAAGACTAGTGGTCGCACGTCAACGTGTGGACAGTGTACACTGTACATGTTATGATTTTATAGGAGGATATTAGAGGGGAGGGGAGGTCGGGATCTCAAATATTCTGAGAAAGTATTCAACTATCCACTGGAAGATCCGTCCACAACACTTACAAAGAGTGGTTTACTGATTTTTTTAATTTTATATAATTATCTAAAGTCTACACCTGTAAAAAGGAAAAATATGTCGAAACGCGTTGATACTGGTCGAATAATAGATGTTATAATATGTCGTATTTGTAAAAAAAAGTCGGACATACTTCGCAAGTCGGGTGGGATTCTCTTGACGGGTGTATTGAATTTTAAAGAAACGATAAATCATTTCTTCAATAAAACGATTCTGAACGAAGAAAGTTAATAAATATAAAAAATAAATGAGAAAAAAAAATGTTAGAAAAATGCCCAAAATTATTGTTTCACATCTTCAAAATTTTCTTGCGCCGAAATCTTTCGTATATCATTTTCTATCTATGTTTAAATTTTCATATAGTTCGGATCAAAAAAA
>JAIPRM010002182.1:0-32034 GCA_025469315.1 Stegophylla sp. TES_Ste_2020 | reverse complement strand
GTGTAAAAAAAATTTTGGAAATTTTTCTAACATTTTTTTTTTTTTATATTATTAACTTTCTTCGTTCAGAATCGTTTTATCGAAGAAATGATTTATCGTTTCTTTAAAATTCAATACACCCGTCAAGAGAATCCCACCCGACGAGCGAAGTACACACTTTTTTTTTTAATGTAATATTTATATTTAACGTTATTATAATATATTTATCTGATTAGTTTTTGCTATAATATTGTACTAGTTCGAAACACAGAGAAGCAGATTTCTTCATCGCAGCGCGTTATTCGGTTATTGTAATATGCACGTATTATGTACTACCCCCTTCCCCCCGGAAATTTTTTTTCCCGTGCACGTGCTTGTCCTTAATATATATATATATATATCTCGAAAATACAGAAATTACAATTCATCAGACAAATAGGATTCATTGCACGAAAATTATTCAAACCCACGACTTGTAAAAACTAAATGAATTTTTTTTTTATGCACAAAACTAACCGTTGATTCGAACTCGGTATATTCGAACGTTTTTTCTAGGCGCAATTTAATTCGATAAACGTAATCGCACAGAGTACCGTTGTGCATATTAAATAGTTTTTGATTAATTTTACTTCGGGAGCGAACGTTTCGGAGGTACATAATTGGTTTTAGTGAGAAATAATTATTTAAAAAATACGTTGGCCACTTTTCGTGGCACTAGGCAGATAATCGTTGAGAATAATATTTTTAAAACGTTCCATTTGCTTAGGAGACAAATTAAAAATTGTAATAATAATAGTGTGTTTTTGTTTAAAGCTTTAAACGTAAAATAATTAAAATAATAATTACCATTATGTAATTGCGTAAACTGTGTTACGATATTAGTTCAGATATTATCTATACTAAATCGCAATACAGTTATTACCAAAAGAGCTGTTCATTATCCACGTGACATTATCGAACGCGTAACAAATTATAAACATGACGTGCAAATCACAATAAGTTTTCGAGAATACGGTCGCACAGACTTTAGAAGTTTCTCAGATGGAACAAATGTCATTCTCCTCTCGTCCAAATAAGTCAACATTTATAAATAATTGTGTTGCACTGACTTTTGGGAATATTGAATTGTTAAGAATTTTCATTTGGAAGTCGGTGTCGATATAGGTGCATCGCCCCTCCTTTGGAATTTGATTTTTTATAAACTTAGTATCCATATAACAAATAAAATAAAATTTGATTGTGCATTTTTTTTCTCATTTATTTATTTTTTTCCTTTTTATATTAGATAAAAAAAAAGTAAAGTAAAGTAAAATAAAATGAAGTAAAGCAAAGTAAAGTAAAGTATAGTATAAACGAGAGAGCCGGGCATATTTCGCACCACGGGTATTCTTCACTCCTAAGGTCAGATACTCTTGATGGGTGGGTTGAAAATGACGAATATTATTGTTCTTTATATTATTATGAACTATTTTTGCTCAGAATCGTATAGTCGAAGAAATGATTTATCGTTTCTTTAGAAGTAGAGAGCAGTTGTAATTGTTCACTACCGGTCAGTGTTATAGCTCAGGAAGTTTTATAAGTCGCGTGTAAACAATTCGAAATAAGTACACCGACTATTATAATATGACTAAATAAACATCGAAAAAAAATAAATAAAAATTACAATAATTTAAAGCAATGATAGGTTTTCATTAACATTATTATTATTATTATTATTATTATTATTAATGTAATTAGTAAGTTTAGTATATTAACGAAACAGTCCAAAATCCGAGTTATCAAAAGAGCTTCTACGCTATATTTCTATTTTTATCCCCTCCTCCTCGAACATCATAAACACAACCGTTACTCTGCAACAAGTATATTATATTATCACCTTTATGGGACATACTGTGTGGTCGCCATTTCACATTAGAATGGCTTACGACGTAACCGTGACGTATGCAAATAAAACGGAATAAAATATGTACATAATATAATTCCGGTGTATTGGATTCGCGAAGAATTAAACAATTTTTCGTCAGGTGTGACGTGTAAACATTTTGCGTTTTGCGTGTGTGGGACGTCGTCGGGGAAAACGCACTCAGAGTCGAATGAAATTCCGACGTAAATAAAATACACGCGATGGTGCGTAGGAGTTGCGCGTACCAGGACGACCGGAATGTTTGAAATGCGAAAGGGATGCAACCAAAAAAAAAAAAAAAAAAAAACATAAAATTATGATATGCGAAATATAAACAATAACACACACGGCGCTTATAATAATAATAACAACAACGACGACAACAACAACAACAATGAATGTCTCGAGAACAAAACTCAGATGTTATCAAAAAAAAAAAAAAAAAACAATATTCGACCTTGGGGACACGGTAACAGTTTTCGGGAAACGGCCAAAGACAAAATCGAGAAAATTTATTTTTATCACACCAGAAATAACGGCCATAGGAGACAAGCCGCAATCAATTAAAAGTGTTTTTTTTTTTTATTAGACGCCATATATTTATTAAACCGATACCGTGTGTGTGTCATCACATCACACAGGCCGCCCACGCCTCCTGCCCCCCCCTCCCCCACCAACAATTGATGTATAATTTATGTACTCGCCAGCAGCAACACTATAATATTATAATAATTATGCGAGAAGCATTGAATATTCACGGAATAATATTATATTAATATTTTCTCTAAAAACACACACAGTGTATCGGACCCCGCCGAGAGAGCATAACATTGTTGAAATGTCGACGAGCGATTTGAGGCCGCGGAATCGGTCATATATTTCATCCGGAGGTAGTGGTTGAGGAGGAGGGGAGGAGCGAGAAATCGCGAAAGTACTAAACTAATATTATTAATTCAAAATGAATAATGAATTGTATTAGCGCGCGCGCGTTATTATTATTATAATTATTATTCCATATTTATTTTTTATTTTTTTTTTTTTTATATTCTGTAAACACTTTTTTCTCGATCAGTAACTTTTTGAACCCGGATCTACCTGTAGTTGATACTTCTAAGAGGTCATTTTTTGAATTTATAAATTCTTCAATTTTCTTTTTTTTTGGGGGGGGAGGACTACCCAAAATTTGACGAAAAAAATTAAAAAATCATCATTTTTTGATCCAAACTTTATGAAAATTATATATGACAAACATTTTGGCGCATGAAAAGTTTGAAAATATGAAAAAAAAATTCTGGATTTTTTTTAAACACTTTTTTCTCATTAATTTGTTTTCCTTTTCTTTATTTATTAAGTAAAAAAAAGTAAAGTAAAGTAAAAAATAGACAAGAAAGCCGGATATACTTGCACCACAAATATTCTTCGCTCTTCGGGTCAGATACTCTTGGTGGTGAGTGTGTTGAAAATAACCACTATCACTATTATTTTTTTTTATATTAATAACTTCTTTCGTTCAGAATAGTCTTATAGAAGAAATGATTTATGGTTTTTTTAAAATTCTACACATCCACCAAGAGCATCTGACCCGAGGAGCTAAGAATATCCGTGGTGCGAAGTATGTCCGGCTTTCTTGACTATACTTTACTTTTTTTAAATGATGACTTTATTTTAACGCGTCGTACGGATAAAAAAAAAAAAATCGGAATTCGCGTTTTTCTTTTTTTTTTTTTTTTGCACCCAGAGTCAAAGTGGTCGATGATCCCTAGTCCACATAAACTGCATGTGCATAACGCAACAAAAATACACGAGTCATACCCGTCTTGTAGTAGAGTGCTTATGAATATTGAATTATTTGAATTATACATACTATTTGTTTTCGAAACTCGAAACATCAATTATTTAAAATATTCACGTCGTCTGGATGAATATTATTAAGTATTTCGTTTTATGGATTTACCGTCGTTTAAAAAAAAAAAATTGTAAAACGAATACGTATACGACGCGAATAGTTTTAAGCTTCTGATTCACGCCTTCACAAAATACGGCGAGTAGCGTTCACAGAGTATTCCCGTTTTGTTTTTGTTCTGGTTTGCCCGAGTTTAAAAGGAAGAACGTAACGTTGTTATAATTCGTGTGTGTTCTAACTCGAAGGAATGAAACAAATTAATTTCCCGTTTCCATCAAAGGCGCAACTATAGTTTATTTCGGCCCACACTATTTTTTTTTCACTCGCTTCTTATTGTATTTTTTCACAGATATAAAAATGTATTACATAAACAATGAAAAAAAAATATATATATTTTTTTTAATAAACTAGTTAGAAACGAAACAATGAAAATTAAAAATGTGTTCGACTGTTTTTTTAATTGACGCGAATAAAAAAATACAGAATATCGAACAGAAAAAAGTTTACAAAAACACTTCGCCACTTTTTGAACGGGGGATGTGCTAGGTTGTATACGACTTGCTACCCTTAAAAAAAAAAAAAGCACATCGAAAATGTTAAGAAAAAGTAACGAAAATAAATCTGTAATTTTTTTGAATTGTTATTAAAACAAAAAAATAAATAAATAATAATTTTTTGCTCAGCAAATTTTATATTCCACTATTAAGTGAAAACAGAGTAAAATAAAGTATTGAAAAAAAATTTCTAACATTTTTTTCACAGTTACAATAGTTTATTTTTTTTCAAAATTTTCTTGCGCCAAAATATTTCTCATATTATCATTGTCTATTTATATTTAAATTTTCATGAAGTTTAGATAAAAAAAATATATACATGGTTTTCGAATCCTTTTTTTCAAATTTTGGTTAGTAAACTATTGAGAACTTCAAAAAATGACCTCTCAAAAGTACCATCTTTGTGATTCAAAAAGTTACTAGACTTTTGAACAAGTATTTTCATTCGAAAAAGTGTTTACAGAAAATAAAGAACAAAGAAAAAATAAAAATCATTATGCAAATACTAGCTTCTTCGCTCCGCTCAGAATTTGAAATGCTGATTTATGCTTTTTGAGACAATTATTTTTGAAAATGTTATCCAATAATATGTATAACAACGTAGCTGATAATGGATCTAAAGTTTCTAGTACAATAATTTTTGAAGTTACGAATGAATAATTAATATCAATTTAATGAAATGTGGAGTGAAATAGGTTGAGAAACACTGATCTAAACAATGTATTCCAAAAAATGAGTAAAGTAAGAAATAACATCATTGTAAAAAACGACGAACATCTTCGCTCCACTTAGAATGTAAAGAAAAAAAAAAAGCAAGTTATAAAAATAATATATCGAAAATTTAAAAGAACAATAGAAATAAATATTTCGGTTTTTGTTTAACTGAATAAAACGTGAACGAATTAAACGAATGGAATTTTTTTCGAATAAAAAAAATAAATAAATAATTTTCGTAATACGAGAGTAAGTAAAGGAACCAAAAATAGGTTTCTGTGCTTAACTCAATGTGAAAAAGCAATTTTATAATTCAGTTTTTTTAAAAAAAAAAACAGGATTTTATTTCAGAAATATAAATTTGAATGAAAAACAAATTCAAAAGAAAGTGTTCCTTCCAAGCATTTACAAAATATAAGACACAAATACGTGCAGGAATCGGGTTGTAAAAAATGGGAAACATAAATAATAATTTTGTACACCTGCGTCCCACACGCGTTATTATATAATCACGAGTAATGTGCATACTATTATTGTACGACCGGTAGGAATTTACAGTGGCCAGATTTCGGTTTGGTAAAGCGAATAACGTTTGTACAAGGTCGCGTTACATTATGTGAGTTTATTGTTGACAAAGTTATAATATCGATTTAAGTGCTTCTGTAGACATGGTTGGGG
This sequence comes from Stegophylla sp. TES_Ste_2020, assembly GCA_025469315.1. NCBI lineage: Eukaryota > Metazoa > Arthropoda > Insecta > Hemiptera > Aphididae > Stegophylla > Stegophylla sp. TES_Ste_2020. The sequence continues at coordinate 26,303 of JAIPRM010002182.1, read as the reverse complement.
GGTGGGGGAAGGGGAAGATTTTCACCTGGAAAAGAAACCGGTACTTAATAATATTTAATATTATCCAAAACGTATCGTTGTCGTTTTATTACGACTATAATAATAATAATAATTATTATTATTATTAGTGTTCTCGACGCAATTCAGAGTTGAGACTTTAAATAACAACAAAATACATTAATTTCAAAGTTATTAGTCATTAACGTTAACGATACGAATAACGGCCAGAAGAAAACGTGTCTGATAATACAACAATGGGCTTATTTGATTAACTCCAACGGCCGGCAGAAGAAACATTTGTCAATAAATGAGAAAAAAAAATGTTAGAAAAATGTCCAAATTTTTTTTTTCACATTTTCAAAATTTTCTTGCACCAAAATCGTTCTTATATTATTTTTTACCTATATTTAAATTTTCATATAGTTCGGATCAAAAAATAATGGTTTCCAAATCGTTTTTGTCAAATTTTGGGTAGTTTTTTCCAATAAAAAAATTGAAGAATTGAGAAATTCAAAAAATGACCTCTTTAAAGTACAATCTATAGGCAAATCTGGTTTCAAAAAGTTATTGGTCGAAACTTTTGGACAAGTATTTCTATACAAAAAGTTGTACACAGAAAAAAAAAAAATAAAATAAAATAAACATCATTGTAAAAACATTCACTTCATTCAGAATCTAAAATTAAAATTAAAATACATATTATCTATGGTCAAAAATAAGGAGAACTTGCTTAAAAATTCACTTCACGACAAATATATATATATACCATAAAGTATAGTATAATTTATGTCTTTCTAAATCGGTCGTGATATAATAATATTTCATATTTTGTAATATTGGATTTGCGGATAATAGCTAAACTGAAAATAAAAATGGTAGATGGTGGTTAGGAAAAATACAAATTATTTTCTAAAAAGCTTAACTATATAAAAAATTAGTCAGCAGTCTGGAGAAAAAAAATACTTAAATTACCAACGGGCCACTATTTTGCAAAGACCCTGAAATTTTTGCGAAATGACAAATTTCCATATGATCTACGTGACATACCACATGTTCTTTAAAAAAAAAAAAAAAAAAATTATGTTCTTTTATTTTTCGGCCGACATACGCTCGTAAAAAGCGGAATTTAAAGTGTACATTATGTACGCATGTCGTGGGCCACGAGTCGCGCGCGAGGATCGATGAATGATGACGGCCATGAAAATAATTTCTAGGAAAACATTTTTTAAAAAAAAACATCTGCGCAGTTCTGCAACGAAAAACGAGAAAGTTACTTATCGGTCGCGCATTTTTTTCATACGATACTTCAAAATACACCAAGGGTTCTCAAACCTTTTGAGGTTCATGCACCCTTTTATACTATTATATGGGGTCACGCCCCACTTAAACATTACTATAAGATTGAATTATAATATGTTATTATTATTACATCACATAAATACATCATGACTTTAATTTAATAATTTTGGGTGTTAACATGAATACAATGGTTCAATATTACTCTTCAGGTTATTTAGTATTGTTAGTTGTCGCATACTTACTTACAAAAAAAAAAAAAAATATATATATATATATATATAATCATAAACAATATTTTCATGTTCTGAGGCGAAATGTGGTTTCACGTGAATATTTTCACGCCTCTCCTGAAAATTTTTTACGCCTCCCTTGGAGGGTACGCCCCCCAGGTTGAGAACCCTTGAAATACACAATATCCCCCTCCCTAGTCACGGCTCAGTGCAGAGATTTGCCAATTGGATTAAACTTTTTGTAATCCCGTGCGTTCGATCAAAACACCACGCGGAAATCATTGTTTGCCTTATTTTCCACTGCAGTCGAGACTAGGAAACAATCGAAAAACTCACCCTCTCACCAAATATCTCAATTGAATTTCCCCAATGACCGTGGTCGAAATTTTTTAACGTTTTTTTTTTTTTTTTTTTTTTTCAATACATCAAAGTTCTCTATTCGATTACGTTACCCCAGTATTTTGCGGTACATATTACACGGTCCTAAGTTTTAAGACACGATAATGTTATTTTAGTATTATACGAGATGTTATATATATAAAAAATACTGGAAACATGAAAAAGTCGGAATTACCTTGTGTTTCATAAAAAGTTTTATCTAATAAAAATTGTAATTTTCGATGATAGTTTCGACGATTCGTTCGATAATATATAATTGGTAGGGGGGGGGGAAATGTTTACTAACAAAAACGAATTTTGGCTACGGATCAAACGAGTACTGGAATAAATATATTCTTTTAATTTCGTTATGATCATCGCGTTACCATAATCGTTTATTTTGACGCAACACTCTGAACTGCAGTGCGCTGTTGATCGGAGTCCAAGGCTATAGGCGCAGATTTATCTGATATTTCAAAAATAAGACGGTATACGTCCCTTCGTCGCAGGGTCGTCTTCAGAAGAATCAGAAGATTTTCAACAGGGTTATGTCCACCATCGAAATGCCAGGGATTTCGTTCCGTCCGACCGTTGTTTGCGGACAGTAATAACGAGAAAACAAAACGCACGTGTCCCCGATTGTTTTTCATTCGATCGCCAATGAATGTGATATCGAGAATTTCGGATTACTGTTTATCCGCCGCAGTAGACGTTATTTTTATTTACTTTTGGTTTATTTACGATCCGCGGCACTCGAGTGGTGCAATAAGCGATAGCGTTATTTACAATAAAATAACAAACACCGGCGCCGGGAGGAGGGGTAGAACACTGAAGACAACGTGGTGGTCGTCATTTGAGGGGATGCGAGAGAGTAAAGCCTACGGGCAGCAGACTTTATAGATTACGTCAGCAGAACTCGAAATTTTTTTTCGGGTTTCACGTGTTTAGCGGATTCGACACGAATGAAAACACTTCGAGTGACGTCTAGAGACACGACGTGATGGGGGGGGGGTGGGGTGAAGTAAGAGGGGTACGTGCCCCGGTGGAAAATACCTCGGGGGTGCCAAAAATGCGATTAAAATGTAAAAGATTTTAAAGAATAGCCTTTATTTATTTATGCATATGACGTGGTAACATATTTAATAGTAAAATACTATAAAAATAGTAGTGAATAATGAGAAATCGGTAAATTTTTATGAAAGTGTTCATTAATTTTTAATAGAAAATACAAATATAAAAATAATCGCACAGCAATATTTATGACTTTGTCATAACATTATGTCTAAGAAGACTGCGCTGGCTTCTCTTGTAAAACTAGAAACAATTTTATATATGTACGCTTCTAGCGAAAGGGTTTGATGGTCACAACAATTTCTATTTTTCCTAAATCCACCTTCGCGCTATGCTGGCAACGATGCTTCCACTTATGGCTGTAAGCGCGCTAAGATAAGTTTTTTTTTTGAGAAGTGTGTACTTACACGTTGATGATAACGGGCACATTGGCCGGTAGTTTTTACGGTTGGTAGCTTCTTTATTGCTCTTTGGGGTTGATTTCCGAAATGTAAAATTTAAAGTATAATATTATGCTGTTGTATACGTATAATATATTACTATACAAAAATAATACTACAGTGGAGTGAGACATTTTTTTTTTTTTTTTGTTACAACCCCGTATTCGGTGAATTTACTTTTAACGGCGGTGAACCCTTCAATTTCTATGCCGATACAATACTGCGAATAGGTTCTCGCCGATCGAGTAAAGGATTTTCCACTCCGTTGTGGATTGGAATCAGTTTCCGTTTTGCATCTCTTGAGCTGAATTACGAGACGGCGGACACGCCGACCGACTTGTATAATAATATGAACATTACCGTAATTGTCGTTTTCACGGTTACGGGATAGAACTCATTCATCAAAATAAATTTAACAATATTGTCTTCTCTCGGTGTTACAGAGTAAGTCCTTAGTAACCTGCACCTGTCACAAAAACGGTTTTCCTCATTAGCCGGGAACAGATTACGCGGACGAATTGGACCGTTCATTAGCTTAATTATTTAAAGCGTGTGTAACCTATATTATTATTATTATTATTATTATTATTTTAATTATGTTTTGTCACAGTAACATACGCTTTTGATTGTATATTATAAAAATTTTACACGATTGTAGGGCGCAAAACAATATTATTTAGGGACCTATTTGGCTCAGTCACGATAATTAATTTCATATTCTCGGCGCATCATATTTTTACAATGATGTTTATTTTTTCACAAACTTTTTGATTCACGATTTGCATCTGATGAGTCTAGATACGGTAATTTTTCGAAATCCTAAAAATTTTTCTCAAAATTCGTCGAAAACTACCCGGAATTTGACAAAAACAACTAGTTAACTATATTTATTATTATTTTTCTAATCGAAACTCAATGAAAATTTAAATACAGATAGACAATGATGTGAAGAAACGTTTTGGCACAGGAAAGTTTTGAAAGTATGAGAGAAAATATTTCGCAAATTTTTTCCAACACATTTTTTATTTATTTTGATTATTTATTTATTCCAACACCACTTGACATCGGTCACGGATATTTTAATAAATCCGACCACGATAATATTACGTGTATAATGGATCACTGCGATAATATTCATTGCCCGGCCCTTCGGTTATGCCGTAAACGCGTCGGCCGAACAAGACTTGGCAACGGCTCAAGTGAGTGCGAGTGTACACGACGAGGATAAGTATCCGAGTGCATACGGAACGTCATCGCGAGTGTTAAGTGACACTTCTGAGCATTTCTGTGAAATATAACCTAATCATACCTAACTACGGGAAAATTTCCACGCTGTTAAATATTACAATATATTTAATTAATATTTAAAATTACATTATATTTAATTTAATTATTGTAACACACGGTATACATTTTAATAGGGCAATGTAATTGAAACGCTTTAAAAAAAAAAAAAAAAAAAAAAACGATTCATCCATTTTTATTTAAAATTAAATATTAAGGAAAAAATTCTTAAAAATGGTGGTGATTCTACGGAAAAAATTAATAATTAAAGCCGTCAGAGATTTCTAGGAAACCGGGATAATGTTTAACAAAAATCAGGACATAGTACGTACCGCGAGTAATGAGTATTTATTCACTTCTCGAATAAGATACAGTAGGTGAGTTTGTGTAATTGTTTTTTGAGACTTTCCAACACAATTAAAGAAAAAAAAAATAAATAATTAAAAGGTAAATCAATTCTTCAATAAAGCGATTCCGAACGGCGCTTCAGTTGATTCAACTTAAAACTAATTTTATTGTCAGTTTTATAACGAGTATTTCTAATAATTTGTTATTTGTTACATATTTATATTTTATACAAAATTCATCTATGATAAGGTATATTGTTAACATTTTCAATATTTAAGAAATATACATTACAATTGGAATAAGTAATCACGGAATAATCTGACCTAAAATCCCTAAATTTAATTTAATACGTTACGTAAAAGATATCTGACATTATTTGGATTAACCGTCATTTGCAATGGAAATCTATCTTTAAATGCTCATAAAAATTATGTATAGAGCTAACTTTTATGAAAATTTTACCACTTTTATAAAAACACGTAAATCATGTGAGGAGTTTTTTGGTAAAGGAAAGAACTGAGCGTAATTTGAATTTTAAAAGGCCGGTCATTTTTACTCAATTTTTCGACACTTTTTCCTTGTTTTTGGAAAAAGTATTGAACATTTTGAAAAATGTAAAAAATGAAATATCATCATAAATATGTTTTCTCCGATTTCAAAGAAAAAAAACAAATTACAATATATTTTTTAACATTTTTTACTAATATGTTACAGTTTACGATAAGCTACAGAAGTTAGCTTTAAACAGTGCACTTAATTTACATACATTTATTTACTTATTCCTCTTTTTTTTTTTTTTTTAATTTAAACCATTGTCATACGTATATTATTATAAAAATATATTTCATGCTTTATTAGTAAAACAAAAAGTTGTTTGTTATTTATTTTATAACGATGTAACTGTTAAAGGATTATATACGGTTTATGTTTTAATCCTGTGTGCGGCCCGCGAAATTATTATGAATCGAAAAGTTGTTGATTAAAATTCGAGTTGTTCCGCGGTGAAAATACGAAACGTTTTCCACGTACGCATTGCGCAAAGAAGTGTTTCCAAACCTTTTTACACGGATGTAAAAAAAATACATTTATTTTCTGTTGATTAAGCGATCCATTTCCTTCACAAAAAAAATGAATAAATAAAATAAGTAGATTCACAATAATATATTAACATTAATGAAAATTTATTTATAAGCAATTTTATTATTTAATATAGGCGATAAAATTTATCACACAATGCTGAATACTTATTGTTGTCGATTACAAATAATCTTTTAATTAAAATATTTATAATTCACAATTATAAATAAATTTTAAAGCTGACAAAATATTAAAGATAATGATAAAATTAATATTTTTGCTCGCAGTAGTAGTAAAAAACTAGTGAAATTGATTGCATATATTGCAGTATTGCATTAAAATATTACACGTTTCATTACAAATATTTTAAATTTATTGTTATTAATTTTTGTATGTTTATTAATTTTTATTTTTATTATTTATTTAGATATAGATTTTCTCCTTATTATATTACATTTTTGTTAATGATCAGCGACCCATTAAAAATATTTGACGACCCATAGGTTGGGAAACACTGGCGTAAACTACTTGCGTGTTGCCTTCATATTATGTAAATTTTGCGCGCACACACCAATCGTGTCAATACAAAAATTATTACGGATCGTTTTCGTAAAGGGTTTTTTTTCTGACTTTCCGTCGCCAAACCGTCGTGATGATAATTGGATTACGCGCGTGATTGCCGCGCGTGACAATATTGAAAGTATACAAAATAATTCAATATTTTACTTTCGGAGGAGATTTTTTTTATTTTTATTTCGCATAACGTCCTCCTCCGCCCTCCTCCCACCGCTCACCCCGGCCGTATTATGCCATTACGCGAGCGTACGGTGAAGTGCGGTACTTTTCGAAAATTCAAACGCTATTCGCGCGGCGAGTTTCTGCATACTTACTTTTTCAACCACACACTCACGCAAAGTGTAAAAGTTTAAAGAGTGCTCAGACGATATACCGAGGTTATTCGTGCTTTTCACGCGATACTTTTGGTCGAGATATTATATTGTCGGCAAGGAAAACGTTGATTTAAACGCCGTTTAGCGTTTTTTTTTTGAACTTTATGAAAATTTAAATATAAATAGACAATATATATATATATATGAGAAATATTTTGGCGCGAGAAAATTTTGAAAAAAAAGAAACTGTTGTAACTGTGAAAAAAATGTTAGGAATTTTTTTCTAATACTTTATTTTACCCTGTTCTCACTTAATAGTGGAATATAAAACTTGCTGAGCAAAAAATCATCTATTTTTTTTTTTTTGTTTTGTTTTAATACTATTAACTTCATAATATTTAGAAAAATTGAAAACTAAAGTTACGCTCAAAATCATCTTATTGATGAAATAATTTATCGTTCCTTTAAAATGCGATAAACACCAATCAAGAGCATCCCATTCACGAAGTGAAGAATACCCGTGGTGCGAAGTATATCCGGGGGTCTTTTTTTATGCCATTAATGTTATCACTTGAATGAAACTGGTTAAATTTTTACGTAAAATAACGATTTATTTTCAATCAAAACGCCATAAAACTTCATCCGATATGTGTTTTTTTTTTTTTCATCAAAAGATTCCTCGCGTGATTTTCTAACATTGATATAATTTCTTGATGGTTGGCTCATTTAACAATTTTTTACAAGCGTTTGAACTTAGATTCACTGCTCGATTGACGATCAATCCAAAAAAAAAATTACAGATTTATTTTCATTATTCTTTCTTGACATCTTCGATGTGTCTTTTTTTTCTTTTTTTAGGGATAGAAAGTCGTATACAATCTTGCACGTCCCCCGTTCGAAGAGTGGCGAAGTGTTTTTGTCTTTTTTCGATTTGTAAACTAATTTGTAAATTCTGTATTTTTTTATTCGCGTCAATTAAACGCCGAAACACAGTTTTCCTCGTTTAGCGGGTGTGGTACACGGGAAAACACGATTTTGTCTATTAAGAAATTTTCGATTGTTATTCAGGTACGTGTAGACAAACGGAGTCGGATCGGATCGGATATTTTAGAAAAAATTTATACTTTGAAGTCCAGACCAAATTAAACTCGGCTCATAAAACATTTTATTTTTATATTTGAAAAAAAAAAAAAAAAAAATCCAACAAAACCAAAAACACGTTCTGGTCACACCAAACCCAACCCGTTAAATAACTATTCAGGCCAAACCGAACCTGAAAATGAATAAAATATATATTTTAATCGGAACTGACCAAACTCGGGATCCGGTCTCGTCCGCGTTCGAATTCGAGTGTTTTGGGAAACCAAATTCAAAATCTTTTCGAATATTCGAAAAGCGTACAACCGTGTGCAGGGCGGCGCACGTCTGTGTGAAGCTGTAACGCGCGTGTAACACGAATGATTTAATGTCGTATATACGAATTTCCGCCGAACAGTTCTCCGGGAGGAGAAGTACCTGTCACATAATTTATCATTATTATTATTATTATTATTATGATTATTATGACGAATGTTCGATGTTGTTTATCGCGACGACTGTTCGGTATTATTATTATTATTGTCATTATTATTATGACGAATGTTCTCGTGTTGGCGCGTAGGCGGAATTTAGTGTATAATATAACTTAAGAAAAATAAAAGTTTCAAATTTCTTGTTCTATTTTTCATTTTTATTTTTCTTGAAGCCACGATGAAAAACTAAAATCAGTTTTATGAAAATTCAGGTTAATATGTGCCATATTTTACCATTTTTTTTTTGTAAATTTCCAGGTGAATTTCCCCCCGCACACTGGGAAAAACCATCAGTAATTTTGAAAAATAACATTTTAAAAGTATAGATGCAATATTTTCTTATCTATAAAATTGCTAGACGAAACTTTTGGACCTGTATTTCTACACGAAAAACTGTCATCAAACAAAATAAGAAAACAGAAAACAACTTTGTAAAACCCATAGGCACATTGTTTCCTCTACTCAGAAACTAAAATAAAACTATTATATTATGTACCTCTTATGTAAAGAAATACATTTTGAAACAATATTTGTGCACATCTGGAGGAGACAGATCGACAGATCACTCGCACAATGGAACGTGTAGGAATTAATATTTAGGAAGAATTAATATTTTTTAATTACCGATCGGTGACAATGAATGATAAACGATAATAATTCATAAAACCGTATCGTAATAAACTAGCTGACTGTTAAAACAGAGATGGATTGAAATCAGGGGCTTGATTAAAAATGTACAATGTGAGGGTTTGGTTACCAAGTATAAAACCACTTAAATTCGCTAATGTTCCCGTGTAAACACGGGTAACAGGTGGAGGTTAAATTCCATGACCTCCGATAGAGGTCTCCCTCTCCGGTGGATTTAAAATTCACTTTCCTCAAAACAAGCCGAGCATAATCCAGCAGCTAAGTAAGCCGGGACACAATCGCCACCGACGTAATATCAAATATCAATAACGAAAATAAACTTCAGAAAACTCCATTGGTAGTTGTAGTAAATCAATGTTGTAAACTCCGTCGTAAAAATTTTTGATTGTAATCAGAAAATTTGGTAGTTATTACGTTTTAAACGTTTCTCAAAACGACTAAACGTTAACTTTTAAAATTAATCTGCATACGATATTAATAAGAAAAAAAAAAAAATTCAAACATTTAAGAAATAAAATTGATATTACATTATTGTTGATTAAACGTTAAAAAACATAATTCTATATGCAAATTATCATAAAAAATATCAAAAGTCACGCATATACATTAATCACATTTATACGAACTCCATATGCGACCCTAAGTATGTAACTAATTAATTTTACCCTTACAGTGGTTACAATCAATTATAGTTTTTTTAACAAATATAGTCTAAAAAGTAAAATTAAATAATTTAAGTAATCAGCTAAGAAAATAATAACGGTGGAATAAAAAATATTAATATATATATATATAATTTTATTATTTCAAGTAAAAAAAAAAAAAACGTAGTTACTAATGGAATTTACATGTTTTTTTCTCGAGTCAAAAAGTTGTATATACGTGGAATATACATATTAAAATCAGAAATCCTAAAATATATTACCTGGAAACTGGTAGAATTTAAAATGAACGTATAACACGAGTAAAGGCCTTCCCACACTAAATACGTCGACATCTGTTGCGTTGACATGTGTCCAACGTGCTCTTTTAAATTCGGTATACGTAAGTACGAATCCGCACGATGCGTCGAAAACCGAACACGTCAATACGTCGCGTCAACGTACGATATAAGATTGGTATCGGTTGAATGCGTTGGCGTATTGACTCCAACCGTATATCATTAATCAACAATTGTTTTATCTTTATATTTTACCTTAATATGAAGTGAAAACGCAATATTTTCAATGATATTCGAGAAGACATTTACAGTACAAAATTATACATCGAAAGAGGCATTTTCCGTTGTGTAGCCAGTTCATTAAAATTTATTAAAAAATGGTAGAACAACTTATAATATTATTACTATAATCAATAATTATTGATAATTTATTGAAGTTGAAAAAAAGCCAGTTTAATGTAATAAAAGTTCAGGCATTTATAAAAATGCAAGCTATTTGGAAAACATTTGGCAAGAATCAGCGGTAACTAATGAGCTTAACTGACAGTAAGTTTTATTTAATTATTTTTTAAATAAAATCATTGATCATTTTCATCCATTGCAATAATTGTAAAATTGCTATTACACTAGTAGATAATATAAAAAAAAAATAATAATTAGATTTCTAAGTGTATAATATATCGTCCGATAGCTATAATACAATAAACAATAACATAACACATTTTATTTTTTAAATGTAAAATTATAATAAACATAAATTATTATTTATTGATATATTCGTACTGCCGTAGAATTTGCATGATAAGTACAAGAGATAAGTAGTATCTTGATGTCTGTACAGACATGTGTTTTAGCGGACGGTCGGCGAATTTAGCGACTGGATACACGGAAGGTTTGACGGATGACTCAAAATTCTCCATACATACTATTATGCACTAGGATTTGGTGTTTTAGGACGATGCAATTTTGGCGATTCTCAGTTGCGATCAAAACCGAAAAAGACGTACGAGTTACGGTCGACCACTTTCTGTGAGTTGCAATAAGTTACTCCGCTACTTTGCTTTTAAACCAATGTTTTTCATCCCGTTCGTATCTAACCTAAAGTATCGTAAACATCACACGTACATATTTAGAATAGCTAAAATGTTTATATTTCGTGCAAGTATGTTTACACAAATATTGATTTTTATTTATAATTATTTAAGTAGTTTATTTTTATAATATTAATTATTAAAGAATATTTTGTGGGTGAGAATTTGAAAAGAAATCGGCTTAATATATATTTTTCTAACTGGATTCGTTTTCTCCTTTTCATACTTACGAATTTTGTGTAAGCCGGATACTACTGCTAACGCGATGACCGTATTTTCGTATGTATAATATAAGTAAACCACCTACTGATAATAACGCGAGTACGCGACCACAACTGTTATTTCTATAAAATTCCAAAAATCCGCTGCCGACCGCAACACTAATATGCAGTCAGAAAATAATAATAATATGTACTTACACTGTCGTACGTGTTTATCGGCGGCAGCGGCGGCGGCGCCGATCGAGTAGATAATAATAATCGATGTAAAAACGTTTTGACCGGGACGTGTGCGTTGAGCGTTATAAATCAGAAATTGTGAAATGATTTTTTTTCTTCGTTTTTCATTTTTTTCGGAAGACGATTAAGGAGTACGTGCGAGAGTAGTAGACAGGCTAGTCACTCTATATCCGTTCACTACCGGTACGTTTTAATCCTTTTTTTTTTTTTTTTTGATTACCGTTAAACGGCGTTTTGCGGAAATTATCGCGGTAGTCGTCGGACCATGACCGCGGTCGAAAATAATAACTATATTTTTCGGTGGATTACGGAGTACAAGTGGAAAATAATGCGTTATTTTGTTGTTGTTGTTATTATTTTATATAAGTCGAAACGACGCGATGGTTGTTGAGTAACTGCTGCTATGCTACCGAATCCATAATACAACGCAATGAACGAGCAACGGCAATATTATTAATATTAATAATTATTATAATAACCACCACATTACCTGTCTGAGATAAGTGAATGGCAACGTGTAACTCGGTTCTCTTCAATGCGGCACAACCGCGGAAATACGGAAATCGTTGGATCAATAAGATCACAATATTATAGATCAACCGCAATGTCATACTACTGTACGCGGTGATTACACCGAGTGCGAATACAATAATTATTATTATTGTACACCAGCCTTTATAAATTAATATCAATATATATATATATATATGTATATTATCTTTGTGTTTTTGTGTTATCATAACAATTTGTATGACAGCTAAAATGCAAATAGTAACCTTTTTCTTTACGAGTGATAAGTAATAACTACCTGTTAAAAGAATAAGACAGTAATAACTCACTTATCTACTCTAATCCATTTACCTTTCTTATCTCGTAATTTCTAATGTACATCTGTACACATAATATTATGTATTAGTAGCATTTGTTTTTTTAACAAATTGAATATTATACGAGTTATTATGTGTCCAAGAGACTATTTCTCTTTAGTACTTATGTTTGAATAATTAAAAAGTTATTCGTTCAATTTTTCATTTTAACAGGTACATAATAATTCACAGAAAAATACCCGAAATATAATTTCGCGGTTAAAATATGGGCTTGCCATTTGAAAAAAAAAAAAATGTCTGTATCCCCACAGGAAATCCTTAAGGTGACATGAAAAAAAAAAGAGTGAATTATGGAAAACATATAGTTTTTATAGTGACTTGAACATTCCGAAAACGAAACACAAATTTTTGCATTTTGACGGTTAAAAAAAAAACTTGTGTTAGTACGCCAAGTATAATATCACCCCGTATATTAGTGGCGCAACCAGAATTTTTTCAAGGGGAGGGTCCACACTTATTTGATCATAGACATTTCAGCAAAAAGAAAAAACCTGGTACCTATAAACACCACTATCAACTTCAATTATTGTAACAGAAAGAGTAATCAATATTTGTTGAAATTTAAAAAATATTTGGAAATTTGGAACACTCGAAGAGAAGCTATAATAATAATAATAATAATATAATGTCCATCACTTTTCGCCGCTTGCAATTCCGTTTCCCACAAAAGAGTCGTTTTTATCATGTTGTGTACTCGCGTGTGTATCGCAGCACTATTATAATAATTTGCAGCGTCCCACATACCAATAGTTTGGGAACCCCTGTCGAAAATTAATAATTGTAATATTATGCGTTTTCCACGGCAAATTCTAATTTCCGGAAAATAATATATTATTATGCGTATTTCGAGAAAACGATATTTATTATTCATACATTCGCGTGTGATTACAGTTATACAGTTTCACGTTTCACATTCGCCACACTTTTGCTCTCGTGATTTCCACTCGGGTCCGCACGCCCAGACTCTACACAGCTTTTTCACGTGACAGGGTAAAGGGATTATAATACACGTATCTATTATCCAACGAGATTTAAGCCTCACCTCGGGCCGTGTAAAAGACGAACACCAATCCCGCACAGCCCTTCACAAATTGTTTTGCGGTAATTTTAATTATTATTTTATAAATAAATTCGATATTGTTCTTTTCACCCGAAAAACCGATTTCTTTGTACGGTAAATGTAAATATTTATAATTTATAAGATTAAGCGTTACTAATAGTTGGATATTGTTCAATAATTGTAATATAAATTTCAATAATAAAATTAATTAATTAAAATAATCGATTTCTTAAAACTAAATCAGCTTTTTTTTTTTAATTTTTCAGAAGTAAATAACAATATATTTCTATGCGCCACTACTGAAGTTAGTTCAGTTTAATGAATAATATATATAATTTAATTATTGAGTTATGCGATGACAAAGAAATGATGTATAAGATCAGTAATCTGCAACTTATAAAAACATTTTTGAATATTCAAGATAATTGAAGTACCTCTATTTCAGGAATACAAATTATAATGTATTTTGAAAAATAATTTAAAATGCTCGAATTAATTATTTTTAATCTACAGAAACAAATAAGATGTATTGGATTCTCAATCTATTTGAATTTTTGCTTTATTTATAGATTGTTCATACATTCCAACAGGTGTTTTTTTGAATTTATTAAATATATACACGAAAAAACAAATCACCTTTTGGATAAAAAAAATGTGATGCAATATAGGTGTATGCTGTAAATGCAAACTATAGTCGTTAAAACAGTGGTAATAACGAGAATCTGCACTAAATAGCATTAAAAATTGTCTTTATTCTAAAAAACGTGCATAACTTCCTCCCCAGACGGTAGTAGGGGCCCCGCAAATCACATGCCGCACAGGGCCTCGCGGTGATTAGCACCGTCACTGGTTTCACCGAGTGTGTTAAAGTGTACAAGAATAAAATCCAGAAAAAAATCGAAAATATTTTATACTATTAGAACAAAATATTCGTGTATAAAACATTAGATTAGATATTATTTTATTATTATTATTATTATTATTATTCAAATGGATAAAGATTGAAAATCCGATAGTCTAGTTTTATGATCCGCAGACAGAGTTCAGGATAATTTAAATAACTTTTAAAATTTAAAAGTTTATCGAGAACACACGTTGCTCAGACTATCCACGACTCATTGTGAAAAACGAAAAACAAAGGAAGATTTTTTTATTATTAAACGACAACTCAAAATACGTATTGATCATTTCGTCTGCAATTAATTGAAATTTTTTTATATCGTCTCGAAACTCTAAGTATGATATTTTTCGATAACAGCGCTAGATTTTTTACCCCGTGAATTTTTATAAATAAATACTACGCCGTTTAAGATATTATTGCGGTTTTATCGATATAAATTCAGGGATTTTCGATATTACCAACAAAGTTTAATTTAATTCGAAATAAAACGGAGTAATAGAATTTTCGGCGGAAAAAGGCGACGCCCCAGTGATAAGCCAAAAACACACATCTGTGTTCGAAGTTATATTATTTCAAATACCCTGTATATATATATATATAGAATTATTGTAGTATTGTAATCGTTCCAGACTTACGCACATAATAATAATAATAATACATGTACTGTTATGCCGTGCCGGGCGGCGGTAGTTTCCCGCGACATTTTTAAACGTTCAAAGTCGATACAATAACAGAAATTATTACAATTATTATTATTATTATTATTATTATTATTATTATGGTGTAACGAATCGCGTTATACGGATGATGATTAACGAGTTCTTTTTCTTCTTATTATTATTATTATTATTATAAAAAATAAATGTACTATATCTATGTATCAGGGATGGGCAACTGGTGAACCGAAAGTCCACGTACCGTATTTCTAAACAAAAAATAAAAACATTACTTGACACAAATTTTGGAAAAACGTTTAACTTATTTATAAAATAAAAGGCTGTAAAAGTAGAATATGCACGTATGGATCTTTAATCAAACATCCACTTGTATGGGATTTCACTTTTCACATTTGATCTGTGTTTGTAATGATTAACACTTTGTGAATGCTTAATTTTGAATACAGAGCCAATCAGATCGAAGAAACTAAAACGTATTACTGATGAAACAATAAGTCATCTATTTCGTGTTTCCTCTTTAGACGTAGAAGTTGATTTTTCAATACTTTTATTAAATTAAGTTTTATAGTTCCAAAATAAACGAAATTGTCGTCCGGCTTTCTTATCTATAATTTACTTTACTTTACTTTTTTTTATATTAGCTCGCTGACGGCAAAAGTTCTTTTTTTTCAATAAAAAAATTTGCATCCCGTTTCTATTTTTATGACTTATGTGATATCATCAGAGCTTAAACTATAATTGTTGATAGAGACTTTAAATTTTCATTGTACCTTCGCATTACCACATAGGGGCGTACAAAATAAATATTTTCTAAAATATTTTTGTTATTATTTCAAAGAGTTACTTCATAAAATGTATTTTAACGTTAACATTGTTTAATGAATTCGGAAACCATGGTAACGTAATAGTCTAGAAGCAACCTCTGTATAAATACAATTAAATAGTTTATTTGCTTATACGAAAGAATATTCGATACGCGGTTCAACCGCGTTTGATGGGATTAAGACGGACCGGTCAAGTACAAAAACCAAACCCAAGCCTTAGTAACAAGTGCTGAGGAAAGACTAAAACCGTTCCCCAGGGAAGTTTGAAAAGTTACTGGGATAGCTGAGCTGCTCCTCCTCCCCAAGTTCCTTTCGACATCCGGCCAAGAGTAAACAGAATAACAATAATATTATTTTATGTTGTTTATCCAAAGGATATTATGCAAGTAGATATTGTATTATAACAGTATTAGACTTAGATAATAACAAATAAGTGTTCATTAAGATTAAACATATTCAAATTAAAACCTAATGATTATAAGCAGATAATATTAGAGTGCAGCATGGTTAATGAAACAAAGTACAATGCTGTTAAAATAGTAGAATTCGAAGGAAAACATTATGTTACAGCAAAGGACACGAAATCGATAAAACTTTAGAGGAGGTCTCTTCAGATCTGAGGCGCCATTAAGAACGGAAGAAATGAAGTCGGTGTTGAGAACGACGAGTTGAGAGTAAAAGTATTATGTTTGGACGGTGAATATTTAGGATATACGCCTGCTGTGTGGCATGACGGAGGAACCTATTTCGTATACGGTTTTGAGAATATGATCTTTGGCCACATTTATGAATGTCAAAGAACTGCATCTTACTTCAATATATTACCTATCTAAGGCACAGTAAAATATACACAAAATTCCGGAGGAAATCGAACTGCGTTTATCGTTTCGATAAGAATTAAACCTAGAACTCTGAGAGAGAGAGAGAGAGAGAGAGAGAGAGAGAGACAGAGAGGTTTAACGATGCTTATAATTAATGCGACGAACAAATTTCAAAAAGAAGTCGAAGAAGGTGAAGTTTTCCGAGGTCCTCGACCGAGGACGATCATAAATCGGTACAATTTAATTTCAATTTCAAACCGATATTGTAATAATTTTAATTTAATATTAATAAATTATTTTATGTATAGATTTACCGACGCATGTGACCCGGCTCGTGTACCGGTCGTGACGTCCGTCGGCCGCCGCGGTCGCCACCAGCGTCCAGTCACCGACGCCCGCGGTCACGTTTTCCGCCCTGAGACCGCACTGCCCGGACCGGTAACCGTCGCCCAAGTACGCGCGCGATGTCGCCGCGGCGGCGGCGGCGGCCGGTCCGTCGTCGGGCAACGCGACCTCCGTGCCGTCCGGCAACACCGCGGCGCAGCGATTCAGCGCGCCCAGGTCGCTCTGCCATCTCAGGTACAGCGTGTCTCCCTCGGTCAGTCTGACGGGTCGGCGGCCGCCACACACTGGAAACCGCCGCGATGGACGACGGGCGAGAATCCAACGCCACCGACAAAACACAACACATAACGTTACTTATACACTGGAGGATGGGATATGTGTATTATGTGTATTCAGAAGCGTAGCCAAGGGGGGGGAGGCTAAGGGGGCTATAGCCCTCCCCGTCGTGATCGTGATTTAAACTATTTATACCGTATTGTTCGCACTTAGGTTTTCAGTAAGTTGTAATTAAAAAAAAAAAAAAAAAAAAAAAAAAACCCGTCTAAGGAAGAAAATTATACAAGTGTTTCTTAAAATTTAATTTTACTAATTTGTAGGTTTCAGTATTGCGTATTTATAACAGACAACTAAAATACATTGAAGAAAGACAATCTCTGTAAGTCACATTCGGTTATTTCGTAGTTTAAATTTTTTGTTTAGCAGTTTTTTTATAAAATCATAAAGATATCCTATATCTATTTATTTCTCTAAAATAGAAATTTTATACCGAATAGAAAATCAATGATAATAAAACATGTAAAAATACTCAGTGCGAATAATAATAGAAACAAAAATGTTGAAGTCGAAAAAAATTCACAGAGGAGACTTGTTGAATATTGGAATCTTAGCCCTCCCCATACAAAATTCCTGGCTACGCCACTGTGTGTATTGGTTAGGGCCCGGAACTGGATGATGCGTTTGCGTCTTCTTTTTTTTTTTTCTCTCGCTCTAATGTGCTGTGCTGCTGCTCGTCTCCACGGAAATTCGATTCGTGAAATACAGAATCATCTGATCGAAATATATTATAGTTTTTGCATTTTTTTTGGGGAATTTTTCGATTTACGGTCATTTTTTAATATTTTTTTTTTCATTTTTCTACATTTTCGTTCGTTTATTCGCAAATATAATTAGTAGGTATGATATATATTTTTTTTTCTCTCTTACAGAGTAGACGAAAAACAAAATTTTAAGAAAAGTAGAAATTCTACATTTCTAGAATCCTCAAGAGTGAATTCACATTTTTTTTTTTTTTTTCAAGTTCATAAAAGATAAAACATAAAAGGTTAATGTCATTTTTACTGTAGTACTTCGAGAATTTCGACAAAAAAGAAATTTCACAAGATTGATTGATTAATATTTTTTTTTTCGAGTTTAAAAATTGTAATATATATATATTTAATGTCATTTTTTAACATTTTTATGTCATTTTATGCATTTTTTATATATTTTTAGGTCATCAAGTTCCGGGCCCTATTAATAGTATATAACATTTTAATTTTAATTTTAATTGTTTACGGGCATTTCACCCAATTCGAACATGTATTATTAAAATATGCATGTGCAGGAGAAAAAACATTTTTTTTTTTTTTTTTTATTATTATAATAATAATATTATCCCGGTCAATACATCCCTGCTAAATAATTTCGGATGGAAATATCCATAGAAAATATATTCCTATCAAAAAAAAAAAAAACCCCGAATTAAAAAATTAAAAAAAAGTTCACGAATTACATTTAGTATTCTTACAAACTCCTTTACAGACTCCTTTAAAACACTTTTACAATAGATGAGAAATTTAATAAATATAGTTAGGTAATTTTTATGTACATAAATATTAATTTTTTTATTATATTTGCATGTGTATTCTATGCATCGTGCTACAACACAATATTAAACGAGCCACTAACAATCCCCGATCATAATGTAATTAATAGTATTATTTTTTAACCATTCAAAGTAAAAAAAAAAAAATTTCAAAACATAAACACTGAAGTAATAAATTGAACAATTGGAAAATACAATATTAGAATTTTTTATGTTTATGTAAAAATGGAAATTATGGTTGGTATTTTTGGGAGTGCTTATTTTGAGTCTGGAAGGTGCTGAAGTCCCGCTAGCAAGCTTGCATTTCGTCAATGTAAATAAAAAAAGAACTACGTTCCTAATAAGTTCCAAAAATTTGAACGAAATTAAAGGAACGAGTACGTTTCAACGGTTTCCTTCCAAACACTGGGAACATGCATGCCGGGACTTTTTGATTGGGATATTTTGTCATGCATCCAGAGATAAGAGAACTGACCACCAAAATACACCCAAATATATTACCTTTGAAAACCATCAAAAAGAATTAAATTAACTGTTTAAATAATAACAATAACACTTAGAGTCGGGATTTTAAACAATCAAATATCCTTTTCAGTCAATTGATATGCCAAAATCTATTTACTAAAAAACGTATAGTTATAAAATCTTAATGATCTAAAGTCTTCAGTGCGTTTTACTAGAAACAGTTTTACTTAGAACTTTCTTAAGTCAAGAACATTGAATGTGTTTCAACAATGTGTAAAAAGTAATAATTGTTAATATATAAGTGAAGTTAGTTAACCTAACCAATATGGTAAAACATTTATTTACACTTTTGGGCCGTGTTTTACGGTATCGTGTACGACAGACTAAAACAGTCATACTCAACGTGCGGCCCGCAGGCCACATGTGGCCCACCAAGCCTTTTTGTGTGGCCTTAAAACATTTATCCAATTATTAGGAATAAAAAGAACAAAATTTCATAAATATTATAAAAAAAATATTTTGATTATATTTCAGATTACTAACTATTTATTTAAATTGTACACTAATACAAGAAGAACAATTTAATCTTAAGTGATGTTTTGAACAATCAATCTGAAAACATATTATATTTGCAAATATTTTACTCGTATTTAAAGGTGAAATATGCAAAAAATGTATATAGAAATCGGATTACAAATATTCTCACCTTGATGACATATTGATCATACAGTAACTAAAAACCTGATTTCACTAAAATAGTAAAAAAATGTCTGAAAAACAAAAATCCCACTTACTAAAACATTGTATTATTATGACTGTAAAATATAATTGCTATTGTTTATTATAACTAATGTATTTCTAATTTTAAGTATTCCTCAATTCACCCCCTTCCTTGACCTTACACCTTTATTTCAACTTGTGGCCCGCATAATAGAACAAATTTTTAAATGTGGCCCAAGTAAAAAAAAAAAGGTTGAGTATCGCTGGACTAAAATACGTATTACGTGCGATAATAATAATAAAATAGCAATAATGATCTGAGACTCGAGATAATCGTTGATGGTGTAGACTACAAAGAACGTGAGACATAATATTATTATATCTGAGCAAAACGTAATATGGGGGACCGATTTGCGTAATGATTTAACGAGTTTGTCATACATGTCAACTGGAGCAACGCTAATTTCCCGGAGGATACACAAGCCATTCACGATGGTAATAGCTGCAATAACAATCGAATACACAGCGAAACTCGTCCACGCCACTTTTGTTCCCATTAAACCGTGTCTACGGCACGCGCGCGTGCAGTCTGTCGAACACATATTATGTACACATATACAGGGTGATTTTTTGGGAGCACATGAGGTGCGTCGTTTCGTACCCAATTCGTATATTTTAATCAGGTAATTTAATAGTAGTAATAGTAGTAATTTAATAGTAGTTCAATTCATGGTTACACGTATAGTATATCTGTAACTATGGTTAGGGTTTGTATTATTAGTAGTGTAGGTACTTGGTAGTTATTTATACGAAAATGTAAATCATCGTTTGTTTTTGTAATCACAACTGATACTGCGCAAGTTGTTATTAATTAATTTTGTATTCCCTCCGAACACATAATACGTTATCGCTTTCTACTACGGTTATCATCTACTAGATAAATTACAAAAAAATTACCTACAGCTTCATATTTTCTCTAAACAAATTGTCCGCGTATATAGTATATAAGCAAGTGCAAACATATTTTAGGAATATCACTTGGCCAAATTCTCCCGGACAATGCTAATTAAGTTGAATGAACTTATAGTTCCAAAACGCAAAAATATTTATTGGATTTAATTCAATATTTCCGTCCAGTGACATCTCGGATTGAACCATGGGAAGAGCAAGCCGAAATACTGAAATGCACATTTTTGGACGACTTTCAAATGTTTAACTCTTTGTCCGTGCACATGCGCAATATGATTTGCATTTTTTTCCCACACGTATATTTTTAATTTAAGTTTAGAAAGACCGATCTCTCTTCGGGCCGTTTTGATATTTCGACAATACCTCTACAATCAAAATTAACTGCGAAAGACAAGTTCAATAGTTCAATAAATGAATCGCATATTCTACTTTTTTTTATTCTGTCTTATAAACTTTTCTTAGCGGCTTCACAATAATTTTCTATACAAATTATAAAAATTTAAACTTAACCGTTTATATTGCATATGAACTAGAACACCTTTTTTAGGGGAGACTGTTCAGCAAACTTTTGTGTGCTGTTATTGGATAACAGTATGACACTATAATAGACTAAAGGGAATCATTTCTGACCACTGTGGAATCCAGATATATTTTTCTAGAAGGAGCTCTCCATTTTTCTTCAGTCGTTTTTCATAATTTTGTAGATATTAATTACGAATGATACTGTTATTAACTACAGTATAATATTTGCTTTGATGTACATAAAAAAAGCCACAAATGAACATTTAAATTTTACTGAACATGATCAAGATATTAAGCGCTTTAATATTAAGAAATAGATAAACGATATGATTTATGAATTGTTAAAGATGATAAAGTCGAAACGATTATTGTGTATTTTACTGAGTTGTATTTTTCAAGAGGGAGAGAGGGCGGTGAAATTACAGGGTGGGAGAAAAAACCGCACGGAGATTCATCAACACTGGACTCAATTCAATATTTCAAATAATTCTGATAACATTTAACGTACCTTGGGCGACGGTTAACGCCGATAACAGTAGCAAAGACAACTCGACCGACGAATATGACGTGACGAGGAGGCCCATTAAGTCGATGGACACACAACGCGGCGGTGACTGCGCGCACACGGGATGGATAAGCGTTTATTTTATTTTTCCCGAATATTTTTTCTATATTATTTTTTTTTTTTTTTTGTCGACCGTAATGTCCGACCCGGCATTCGGGTGGTGGGAGAACGGGAGTTTTATATTTAGATCTAGAAGATTATAATCGTGCAGCAGCGCCCGTCTGTCGAGTGTGTGTCATATCTGTTCGTAGAGAGAATGAATGGACTCGGGGAGAGAGAAAAAGAAACCTCCGAACGAATTCGCCGTGCCAAAAAAGACACGAACGACAACGACATAACGACGCGCTCCTCCGTTATCGCGAATTAATAATCATATAATAATAATTTAATTATTGTTGTCGTCGTCGTCGTCGTAGTCATTGTACAGAAGAAGAGGAAGTTGAAATAAAAACACGTGTACAATATATTATATATAGTATATAGGAACAACAAACATGTATTTTATTCGTTTTTTTTTTCACACGATCAATGGATTCTATGATGTAAATGAGTATAGGTTATACAATAATAATAATAATAATAATAATAATATATGCTAACTATAATAATTATTAATAACTACGGTATAATAATAGGTAATAACTTTAAGGTATAAAACGTCGTCAGTGTACAACAGCTGTAGGGGTTGATCGCACATAAAGTTACAATATCACTTGGGAGTGAGGGAGGGTTAGGGGTGGTTTTCGAGACCGGTCGACATAGACATTTGTATTTATTGTTATTGATTTAAGTACAGAAGATAATTCTAATCAAAATTTAAAAAAAAAAAAAAACACACTAACATATTATATTATTCACAACTTAACGTCTAGTGACACTTGCATATTACGTACAAGTGTATAATATATTATATACATATATATTGGTAAATACACTTGTGGTACTAAAAAAATAAAATATTTTTACATAAAAAAAAAAAAATCACGGTAGGTAACTTTAACAAAATATTAAAAAAATACTGAGAAGATTTACTACTTATAAAAAAAAGATGTCATCTGGCGATGGCATAATGTTACATTTAAATCACATACATTGATTTTCTTCACAAACAATTAATTCTCTTAAGTAGTAACTAAATATTACATAAATATTTGCCTACGATCATCATACACGTAGGAATGGAATGTTTATGGAGTGTGTTGGTTAAACAAAATTATTTGTAGTTGAGCTTTTTTGCGGCCGTTTGGCCATAATATATATACCGTACTTACGACCGCGGTCGGTTTGTATGGAATGTTTACGTCTAATAAAGCGAAGACAAATGAAATGAAAGATAATATAAAATATTTATCAGTTTTAAACTATAGACATGAGGAATAAAAAGAAATGAGAGCGATAAAGTTCTTTCGTCCTTATTACCCACGTCGAAATAAAAAATTAAAAAAAAAAATCACAAAAAAATACAATTATACGTTAATTTTTAAATAGTCCAATAATGAAATGATATTTTTTTTTGTCTTATTTTCTTTTTTCAGATATATCGTTAAACGGTATTGAATAAGTCCTAGTAAAACAAAGTAGCAAATAATAGGAAAAAATATTAATAATATGGTATATTTTATGTACGTAAACACACGAAAACGGAAAATTGTAGACGTACTTACATCAACAGAGGAATCTAAAGCGGCGGAAGATCGAAATCGAGTATACTAAGACATTTTCAACTAAGACATGTGCCTGAACTTAAAATATTACGTGGGTTTCACCGGAATATATTAACCGTGAATACAGTACATATAATAATGACACATGTATAATTTTTATATTAATTTTTTTTCCTCTCTTACGTACTAATAATATTATACAAATATAAATGCGTTACTTTGTTGCATTTCAGAGAGCAATACGATGAGCATTTTAATGAAAACCGAAATCGGTTTTATCAGCACCTGACCGATATTTTAACATTATTTACGCGCACATCCAAATTTGAGGGGTGGGGGGAGTGCAAATCCCGACTGATGTTTTGTGAAAAATAAAACATTACACGTACTCTATTTATATTAAATACAATAAAATCGGAAAAATCGAATCACAGCAATCGAATAGCAATCTTAGTGTACATATTATTACGCAGGTAGGTCGTTAAAAACGTACACGTTTCCGAGGTGGTGTCTAATGCACGTGCGCACTCGCGGATACGGATAATGACGTACGTTTATATTATCGAATTACTACTCTGGGTACAGTGTTATTCGTAATTGAAAATGTCAAGTTGATTGTCAACATTTCGAGGCTTAGCAGCGGGGAAAAAAACCCAAATTATGTACAACTTTAATGGCGCGCGCGCTCGCGTTTCGCCGAAATCTAAACGCAGAATCATGGATACATTCGCGTACGCGTGTGTTCTGCGAACGAACAGAGGTCATATTTTTATTTATTTTTTGGAAATATCCACGAGAAAAACATAAAGTGTAACGCCGCGTCGATTATGATAATGAATACGTAGGGGGGGACCGCAGTCGCGTTTGTTGCATAAGAACTTCTGCTGACTAACCGTCGTCACAGGTAAATATGTTTTATTCGGGCACACGCGCGTATATTATAATATTAATAAATAATAAAAATAATATGATGTACATACGTCGTCGTCGGTCGTAAGACGGTGGCCACGAAAATACGATTTCGTTTCTGGCACGTCCCGTTGCAAAACGTTGCGTAACACCATCTGTGTGAAACGAGTGTGAACGTACAGAACAAACGTAATCCGAGTGAGTCGACGACGACGACGACGGCAGGAGGTTCTTGTTTTGTAGTCTTTTTCCGTCGTCGGGTTTCGCGCGCGGTTCCTAACCTAATAAGTATCTACGAAATATAAAATATTTTATTACGGATGATATGCGCTCTCGCTCAACAACACTAACACATCAGTCCCGCGTCGAGGAATACGCGCGCACGTGTCGTCCATCAAAATGACTCGTTTAATACACAAAAATACATTTAAAAAATAATAATAATAATAATAATAATAATAATGATATAAATACATAAATATGTACACGTCGGGTAAAAAAAAAGAAAAAAAGTGGAAGAGAGAGAGAGAGAGACGGGGGGAATTGAAAACGGGGAGGATAGAGAATGATCGGGGAAACAAAGAGAAATGGAACTCGAAACACGATTACAATATTATATCGTATTATTATTAATTGTTCACGTGGAGATCAAAAGTGACAGTGCGACGACGGTTACCGCGGTAACAACCGCGGTCGCGGCCGTCACGGACACCGTGGCCGTGCCGCCGCACGCGAGGTGCTCGCGGTGATAGGGCGCGGTGAGCGGTACGTCGGACGGCGGTTTGCACTTGTCGTCCGGTCCGCCGGCGAAACTCAGGCCGTCGTCGCCGCCGCACAGTTCCTCGCACGCCGGACACACGATGACGCCCTTGTGCAGCCAACCGTTGGACACCAATCGGATGACCAGCTCCTGGCCCGGGAAGTAACACGTGTACGTGTGATTGGACACCTGATCGGGACGCAAAAATATTCACGTGTACAGACACACAATAATGATGAATACTAAATATATAATGATTTTAATAATATGATTCACGACTTGAAACCGAAAAACAAAATTTCGATTTTCATAACTGTGGTCATTGATTTGTTCTATTTTTCCTTTCGATTTTGGGACACCGATTTTAGATTCCGAACAAAGTGAAGAAGCTAGTGTTTTTACAATGATGTTTATTTATTTATTTTTTTTTTCCGTTAACACTTTTTCGTATAGAAATACTTGTCCAAAAGTTTCGATCAATAACTTTTTGAAACCGGGTTCGCCTCTAGATTGTACTTTAGAGAGGTCATTTTTTGAATTTCTCAATTCTTCAATTTTTTTTTTGGAAAAAACTACCCAAAATTTGACAAAAACGACTCGGAAACCATCATTTTTTGATCCGAAT
>JAIPRM010002181.1:0-32038 GCA_025469315.1 Stegophylla sp. TES_Ste_2020 | reverse complement strand
TAAGATAAAAATTAATTATCTTGTATCAACTGAAGCTCCACTCAGAATCGTTTTATTGAAGAAATGATTTATCGTTTCTTTAAAATTTAATACACCCACCAAGAGCGTACCACCCAAGGAGCGAAGAGAACCCCATCGTGCGAAGTACACCCATCGTGCGAAGTATGTCCGGCTTTTTCAGTATTATGTTTATTAATAATACCTGTTGAATTTGAATAATATAAATAATAAACGGTAATACGAACACGACTTTTTAGAAAGAAAGGAAAAATAGTACGGTTACGTTGAAAATAATACACAAAAATATTTCTGAAAAAATTGGAATTCTTAGGGAAAAGTCGGGAAAATGTGTGTGTGTGTGTGTGTAATAATAATATTATGTGTTTACCTACGAAAACAACAAAATACGACGAAAAATACTCTATATACGACGCGTGTACGGAGGAAATTGCATGTGTCAAAAGTTATCTCAGTAATACATATATATATATATATTAATGTGTACTCGACGATGATCGGTGTGAATGATGACATCCACCGGTGTGAACGCGGGGCCAACGACCGATTCGAAAATTTGTAGAAATTGTGTGTGACGAAAATGGGTTTTTATTAACTATCAAATAATATAATCATTCCTAACCTTTTTTCGTTCTATTCCTCCCTTGAAATTTTTCAAAAATCCCTCATTCCCCCGGCCCCCTTGTAAATTTTCGAAATTCTTATTCCCTTTAAATAGAATTTTGATTTCTTTTTATGGCTATACAAATAAATTACCTATATAAAATACATATACTGTCACAACAAATGAATTTTTATTTTCATTATATTATTATTAACTAGATATTAGCTAACCAACCAACTCATAGTATTAAATAAAAGAACAAGTTATGTATAAAAGCAGAAATTATAATATAAAATTTAAATATTAATTGAAGCAGATTTAAAATAAATTTTTTTTGTACCATCATCCCCTTTGAATTATCTTAATTCGTTCTTGGGGGAATTCCCCATATGTTGAGAACCACTGGAATTATACGTTACATCTCTCAAAGGCACCAATAAGGGATGTCGTGAGATACTTACGTTACCCTGAAAATTGTTCGCACTGTGGGTATTCTTCGCCCCTCGGGTTAGACTCGGGATGGAAGTATCATGATTTGTGTGAATGCTATTTGCATAAAAAAAAGTATATAATTATCAAAACGCCAAGTGTTATTAGTATCCGAAGAATTCTAAAAAATGTTTGTTTAAAAGTCAATAACGATTATGGATTGTTTGAGAAAGCTACGACGTATATTTTATTAATTTCATAAGTCAAGAACACTATATATATTTTCATTTTCAAAACTTTATACGATTACAGTTTATACAGTCTTTGTAATAACTCTTTTTTTTCATTTCTTTTATATTTGTATTCATTTTTATTCTTTTATAAACCTGTAATTACGGTTATAATTATTATTAAAGCGAAGTCTGCATTTATTGCGTTTTACTTTTTATTACAGACAAATGGTATTTCTTGATATTGTACGAATCGGAGAGGTGCGTGCATACTTTTATTCGTATTTTCTTCGGTACTTATTATAAAAACTAAAAAAAAAGACTTTCTGTTCTTGACTCCGTAATGTGTTTTAAATCGCTAACGAGTGGACTTGAAATTATTCAAATGGGTTTAGTTTAATCACTCGCAGTAACATTTATTTTTATTGATTTTTAATTGCATAAACGCGCATTAATGAAAACTAACGTTATTCGAAAATCTTTAGCAAATAAAACGAAAATAATTTTCCATTGTACCGAAACACGTGCTCGTTAGCCTAGGGTTCGCCATACGCCCCATTAATTTTGTCCCTTTTTTGAGTCCCTTTGTCCCAAACAACTTCGAACAGGATCATTTTTGTCCCACGTTTTATTCTATAACTACCATATTATTATTACATTATTTCATTATCCGTAATAGAAAATATTTTTAAGGCGAAAAGGAAAACATTATAATTGTATGACTTAAAAATGAAATCAAAATTCGATCCTTAAAACAGAAGTGAAAATAAACGCGTTGGAATTAACAAAATAATGTTGAAGGCGAAATTTCGGGAATATTTTCATTTCGTGTAACGGAAGATTTTTCCAGACATCGGTTATCTCACAAAATTATTTTTAAGAAATAATTTAGGAAATATTTTTTCATCGTTATATTATGAATCAACGTCCAAATAAAACTTCTTTGTAGTATGAATAAGTTAGAAAATGATTTCATGTTATCATAATGTTTATTGAAAAATAATATTCAAATTTCAATATTGTTTTACATATTATTACTTTTAAAGGTATAGATAAGATTTTTTGAAATGAATTTTTTTTTTTTTTTTAACTCAGATAATGATTTTATGTTGTAATCAAATTTATTAAAAACATAAACTAAATTATTGAATGTTTATTTTTAATATGATTTAAAATTATCTAAAGTCTTTTTTTCCTGACCAAATAATAGTTTAAGATTCTAAGTAGAATGCAGAAGCTAGAGTTTTTACAAAATTATTATGTTTATTATTTTCTGTTAACACTTTTTAGTTGGTACAGAAATATTTATCCGAAATCTCGACCAGCAACTATTTCTAGATGGTACTTTTGAGTAGTCATTTTTTTTTAAAATTCTCAATAGTTCTTTTTATATTATGAAGTCAGAGAATTTTTAAATTATATTATATATATTTTTTTTGAACTGAGTACCCGCGATGAAAAAGCGGCAAAATTAAACGAGTTATTTATCAGAAATTTATCCAGATAAAATTCAGTGCTGTCATCTTTATCTTTATGTAGATAAATAAAATTGTTAGTTATCTATTCCCAACGCTGCAAACATCACGCTGAAAAAAATACCATATATAATCATATGAGGTATTCTCTTAGAGTTCAAGCAAAATTACGTGTCCCACGTTTTAGATTCTGAACGAAGTGAAAAAAGCTAGTGTTTTTACAATGATGTTTATTTTTTTTTTTTCTGTGTACAACTTTTCGTATGAAAATACTTGTCCAAAAGTATAAGAAACGATTTATCGTTTCTTTAAAATTCAATACGCCCGTCAAGAGAATCCCGCCCGTCGTGCGAAGTATGTCCCACGTTTTATACTCATGGATTCGGTGGTCACCTTATTTTATTAATCACTTCTGTTGCCCAAGTATGTGTACCACGACGTTCTAAATTCGTCGAATCACACGTTGACCGCTGCAGGGGATCGATAAACGCATTTATTGTACGAATAAAATACACAAGTCTGTTCGACCCCTACCACCACCCCCCCCCTCCATCTAGTCCTCTCACACCGTTTTCGATGCGTCTCGTCCGACGAAAGTTTCCAGTGAAACGCTACGTCGTGTAATGAACCTGTAGCCGACCTTACCTTTTACGAGTCGGACGCACAGATACAAATGTCATGTGATTTTGAAATGGTCTCGCGCAACGATGGAATCTTTAGATAATAATCAATGACCTCGAATCGGATAATTTATTAGCGCAAAAGCTCTCCGGACGTTTTTGATTGGAAACAAAGACCTTCCGTTTTAGCACAAATTACTACTCGACTCCTATTCGGAGTAATTAGAAATTTTCAACAGCTAGCTCGAGAATTATAGCGCTTGAAAAAAAAAAAAAAAAAACGATGAAATATGCTTTATAATTACGTTTTAAATCTTAAAAGATGTGCTCTGCTGAAAATTCAAACGATTAATGTTTTACACGTTTTTTCAATCGTAATAATTCTATACTCGCCTTGATTTTATTTTGAATTTAAAATGTTATCTTTTTTTTTTTTGTATGGGAATGTGAAAATAAATACCAATAAATAAATTCAAAAGCACAAAAACCAAAAATCAATTGATATCGATGGATGCTATCCACTCACATTAATTAGTATATTCCGGGAATAATATTATTTATCCACCACAAATCACTTAAATTGATTTTTAAAATTCGCAATCACTTCAAATGGTTTAAAACTATAATAAATGTTCATTCACGAAATTACTTCCGCAATATTTTGGCAATAAATGGCCAAATCAATTAGAAATAAGAGAAAAAATTAATAAATTTTGAAATATAAAAATATTCAGTTATTATCTACTATAAAAACTTTTGGTACTGAATTCCTTTTAGTATATTACGAATTTTCGAGCTTACTATCCTATAATTTCATATGATACGAACAGATATGCAAATGCTAAAGTCTTAAGCTCTGGTGATAAATACGTATTTATCAAAATCACAAATATTATGTGCTTAAATATACAAAACACTATTATACTACTATAATTACTATAAAATAAAAGTTTTAATTGTCAAAATTGTTATACTGCAGAAATATTTCTTTTTTGGAAAATCGTTAATTATAATAATCCGTATACATGTAACAGGTTGGAAAATTAAAAAAAAAAAAAAAAAAAAAACGATATTTCAAGACGTGTATGTTGGAAAAAAAACGCTTTAATGTTCTAAAAATTATTAATAAAGTGCTAATTTTAGTATGATTAAATAATATTTGATACACTTAAAAGACGAAACCAAAAATAAATGTTTGATTAAAAGAATTGTCACAAAAATAATTTCGTTTGACGTTTTTATAGTTTGTTATATTTATATAAAAATCAAAATATCTCTGAAAAATATAAAAATATAGTTTCAAATTTTGGTTTTTTTTGTGATTTCTAAATTCAAATAATACCAAAAAAAAAAC
This sequence comes from Stegophylla sp. TES_Ste_2020, assembly GCA_025469315.1. Taxonomy (NCBI): domain Eukaryota; kingdom Metazoa; phylum Arthropoda; class Insecta; order Hemiptera; family Aphididae; genus Stegophylla; species Stegophylla sp. TES_Ste_2020. Next base: position 27,308 of record JAIPRM010002181.1, on the reverse strand, counting down.
TATAAAATATCATTAAAAATAAACGAAATGAGGTTGAAATATTATTATTTTTTTTTTTTAAAACAGTTAAAATGGAAAATAATGCCAAGTGCACTGAAATCCCAGTCTAAAACATCTCGAATTTAATTACTCGTTTATTAACAACAACAATAAGGTATTTGACTTTTGACAGAGACAATAATTATTATCTAAACCTAAATAATAGTATGTGGAAATGTATCGCTTAAAACGAAACATATTATTTTCCCGGCGATATTAGAATTTCATAAAGTCATTTATAACACACGAAACTGTATGACTGAAAAATAATAAAATTCATCTCGTTCACAGAAACAGGCGTGTCTCCGTCACGCCGTATATCATACGTATAGTCTTTCCGAGAACGCGAGTGCTCGAGTCGATGCTTTTAAACTCAAAATATGTGTTCATAAATATTCAAAGAGATTCGTGTCTTTATCGGGTTTCTTTTTGAAAATTCTTTGGAAAATTTCTAACACAAAAACGTCCGACGTCTGCGCGCCCGCACATAAGAGGAAGCGCGCGGTGTCATAATGTTACCGAACGCGCGATAATTCGTATCCAATAGAGCTCGGGAAAATTATGAGCTACGTATTAAGGGGGTAAGATAATGGGCGGATTATAGGTATGAAAAAAACAAAATTGAAAAAAAAACGATGTATTCCTCGCAATAATACTATTTATACGCGGATTGAAAGAGCTCAATTTTTTTCTCTTTCACTTTTTCCTCGCGAAAATGTACAACTACACTGTCAACACTGGTTTTCGACGAAATATAACATAAATGTTGAATTTTCCGTTCCGTTCTTTCGTGCTGTTCATTTATATTTAACGGCGGAACTCTTTGTCAATAACCTATACTGTTGAAAACAACACGCGAAATAGAGATCGTGAATTTAAAATCAATAATTACCTGCACGGGATTTCGCTGAATATAATAATTATTTGGAGCTTTGTGATATGACGTGAGATCTGTTCTTGATGTCGTTTCGAATGTAACATTACTAGGGCTAGGGACTTATTATAGGAGTTATGAGCACGTTTTTCGAAAATCATTCAAAACACACCTAAGTAATGTGGAAATGCGTTTCATAACACTAGGAGTTTAATGCAGTTCTCTTTAGTTTGCATATTTTGCATATTTAACTCTTGTTTTTCGACATAAGTACATATTTCACATGTTTTTCAATATTTAATTTGATTTATCTTGGTATAGGAAAAATTTTCCCTGAATAAATGAACAGATTGAATATTATTTGATATTTTTATTTGTTTAAATGTATGCTTAAAGAGAATAATGATTAAAAAAAAAAAAAGAAATAATAGAAGAATTAATAATACATATTAAAATATATTATACCTACAATACATTTTTTAAATATTTTGAGTTTTACAGTAAAATTAATGTTTGATAAGGGATTATTTTAACATTTTTGCATATTTGGTAAATTTTTAGAGCATAAATGCATACATATATTTTTTTTTTAACTATAAGTCCCTAGCCGTAATAATTACAAACACATTTTTAGCGAGTATTTTTTACACGTTTTGGAGATTATTTTGGTTTTTAACGTGTACTCGTCCATATCAAGGTCATTTTATTTACGGTTTTATATATTCTGGGAATTCGTTAAAAAACAGGATCATAAAAATATTTTCTACAAATTATATCCAAAAGAATTTATTGCGTTTTTAATTTTTTAACTAACTGTATTCGTCTTTAGAGTGATTTAAAATCCGATTAATTGTAATGGAATAGACTTGAACAAAAAAAAAAAAAAAAACATCACGGTTTCCGCCGAAACAAAAGTCTTCCATTACTAATTCGATATTTCTAGATGAATTCGTTTTAGAACTTTTCTTTTTTTCCTGATATTCAATAGACAAGATACGATTATAGGCGGTGACTTTGAAAAAGCTTTTGACCGAATTGACCGTAAACTTTTAATACAAAAACTTAAAAAAAAAAAAAAAAAATCGGTTTTGCCGACTCCTTTTCTTTTTACGTCACTGCTCGATTAATTTTTCGACTCAAAGATTCCGATTTTTCCGGAAGTACAATCCCTACAGAAATGTTATATTTCCGATCAGATTTCTGGAGTAATTTCATCGAGCCCGTTATTATTATTATTATATTTATTTGTTAACATTTGTTAATATTATTTTCTCCGTCCGATTATCATGTAACACGGGGATTCCCAACCCTTTTTACTTGGCGGCACACTTCATCGTTTTTTTAAATTTTCGCGACACACTTCCAAGTCAAATTCAATAAATATAACTATGAATCGTAATAAATTATATAAAATATATTATAAACACACATAATATGACAAAAATTTACACGGCACATCTGAATAATTTCACAGCACACTTTCGAGCCGCAGCACAGTGGTTCCCAAATCCTTGATCCAACATTCTCTCGTCAACATGCTTAAACGTATTTTTGTAGCAACACGTGGCAGACGCTGATCAGTTGCAAAATGTTTAAGTTTGTGTATATTACTAAATTGCACTGTAATAGAACTCGTTGTCCGTATATTTAATTAAATACATAAGCAAATAAACGTATGTTCCAAAAATATTATGAATAAACTTTTGGTTTTATAATCGTTAAAAATTAGAATTTGTATGAAACTAATAATTTTTATTGTAAATTGATCATTTTTTTTCTCATAAAAGAGTTTTAATTTTTTTTTTTTTAATTTAAAATACGCTAATTATTATTATTATTATTATTTATTTTTTTTTTTTGGGGGGGGGGAAATACCAAAAATTTATCCAAAAAGATTTGAAAACCATCATTTATTTATCCAAACTTATGAAAATATAAACAAAGGTAGACAATAATATGTTAAACATTTTGATACAAGAAAATTTTGAAAATGTGAAGAAAAAAATTTTGAACATTTTTGCTCCTCATTAATTAATTTTTTCCATTTCTTTATTTAATAGATGAAAAAAAAAAAAAAGTAAAGTATAGACAAGAAAGCCGGTCATACTTCGCACCACGGAAATTCTCAGCTCTTCGGGTCAGATACTATTGGTGGGTGTGCTATTATTGCTCTTTATTATTATATTATTAACTATCTTGGTTCAGAGTCGTCCAATTGAAAAAAAATTATTTATCGTTTTTTTTTAAATTATACACGCCTTTCAAAAGTATCTGACCCTAAAAGCGAAAAATATCCGTGGTGCCATGTATGTCCGGCTTTCTCGTGTATACTTTATTTTTTTTTTTTTGTTTTTCGGCGAATTTTCGATTTCCAAAGTTCCATTATAATATAAATAAATACTCAATACTCGTGGCGGGGTCTCGGGCGGAACGCGCGATCATAGTTTATACGACGCGCCGCCCGCAGTAAACACAAATAACGCTTCGTTTACGGGCAATTAATTTCTCTTCGAACCCCTCCCACCACCACCTCCTCGATCGGTTTTCAAAATAACGACGTTAATAACGCAATAATACCGCCCCGAATCCCTCGGGCGGTAATTCTCTTATACACGATATACGTGTATATTAATGTTCTCTCTTACACCAAGTGCCGGATCTGAGGAGGGGGGGGGGCAAGTGGGTTATGGAAATTCAAAAAAGCTTAGTTTGTGGGTATGTTAAAAATGTACAAATTTCAAAATTTTTTTTAATTTAAAAATGTTTCAACTCGAAAATGTATAATATATTATTTAGAAATTGATATACCTAACTATATTTTTGTCTGACGTAGATAATACTGTCTTAAAGTTCATTAAAAGTTCGTAAAAATTATTAATATTGTAGAAAAAAAATGTTGCATTAAAACACACCCCCTCTTCGTCCCTTCAGCTCCACATAATATGCATTTTTACTTGCCCCGGGCGTCAATAATTAATGTCCTAGATCCGGCGCTACTTACACCCCCGTCCATCGTGTCCAAGTACGACGATTTCGTCCGGATTTATCACCCCCAGATTGGTGAGGGGGAGGGAGGGGTGATCGAGAAAAATCCGAGGTTTTTTCCGCGTCGTTATCGACCCCCCCCCCCCAAACCGTCAAACGTCACCCGGAATCGCGGTCTCGAGACGAATAAAAATATTAAACGATCATCGTGTAATAATTGCTCACGGTTTTTGAATTCAATAATAGAAAAGAAGAACCGAAACGCTACGCCGTGTGTCAGACGTCGCCGAGGAAAACGTCTGTTTCGCGTTTTTAAATGCGACGGAAATCGGAAAATGACAGCAAAGCGCCGTCGGCGAAATTTCTATATTGTAATGGATTTGTACCACGTTCTTTTATTGTCGCGAAGCAGCCGCATATCGACGACGGATAAACGAAAGTAACGTTTCGACGACGACGACGAAGGTGGCGAAGGTTTTTTTTTTTTTTTTGAGTGACGAAAACGGAAAAACAAAACTCGACGAGTATTAAAAGCGATCGTTCGTTGTTTTATTATTTTTTTTTCTGTCGTTTTCTCGGCACGCGTCACGTCTAATAATAATAATAATATACCGTTTGAAAAACGAATACCGCGTGATGAGAGAAAAAAAAAAAAAAAGAAAAGAAAAAAGAGATAATTTAATTTGTCGTTTAATATTTAAAACGTGGAAACGCGTCTTATTTGTCACGCGTCCCCGCGGGGGGGGGGGTAGTTGTAAAAAAGCTAAACATTATATACGACCGAGCAAAATATGCGGATTTTGAATTAAATCGTTCTCTGAAAAGTTTTTTTTTAAAAAAAAAGAAAAATTTGTGATGATTAGAGCTGGGATTTCGACGTACCTATTTTTTATCACTTTTCAAATCTCGTTGTTCTCGTGCTATCATAAATATATATATATATATATCGATGGCTTAAAAGCCAAATATAATATGTCCATTTTTTCCAAAATTGATTTTATATATCCAATCAAGAAAACTTTATGCCCTTTACGATTCTGCCAAATATCAAATGTCCACAATTATTAGAAGTGCGTTATTATTACATAACAATATTTGGCATTTTGCGAGCTGATCATATTTTTGAATGCGCAAAAATTATATGTCCAAAATAAAAGGAACATACAATTTTTTTAAGTAGATTATATTAACATTGGTACTTATTTTAAGCGGACAAATGTAACATGTCCGGACGTACACTATTTGGCCAAACTGTCCTTTCCAAAATGTCCTTAGTAAGATAAAATAACAATTGCCATTCGTAATAAGTCCATTTTAGTTCCACAAAAAAATTATTTAAAAAAAAAATATATAGAGTTTTAGCAGGGTTAAACTAGCAAATTAATGTTATACAGTAAATCAAAAAGCATAGAAAGCTTACACAAGTTAAAATTTACATTAAAAAAAAAAATATATATATAGGTATTTGAAAAATAATAAAACTTTAAATGGCTCTACTGGACATTTTGGTATCTGTGACATATCACATTTGGCCTTTAAGCCATCGATATATTAGTTATAATTTTTAGTTCCATGTACTTTTCAATAAAAATAAGAAATTTTGTATTTTTCGACAATTTTCTTTATTTTAAGGTTCATTTCGTGCATTTTTCAATGCACTTCGTGACTTTTGAGGCACGTTTTAAAATTTTATTTTATTTAAAGATATGATTTACACGATATCTTGATTTCAGATTCTGAACGAAATGAAGAAGCTAGTGCTTTTACAATGATGTTTATTTATTTTTTTAAATTAAATTTTATTATTTTATTAAATAACACAAAATGTACGATATAGAAAATAAATAGTGTTACTGGTTCGTTCGATAAGCCCCCAAATGTCCCCGAAAATCCATACAGAGCTCCCCGGATTTTTTCGCATAAGTTTTATACCATTGGGGGGAGGAAGGGAGCTAAATCATACAAAAATAAAAATGTAAGTCCTATAACACATTTTTGATCTAATTTCACCAATCGGCCACAGAAATTAATATAATTATAAAAACTATTTAAATGCGGGACAAAATATTATTATTAGCATCTAATTATCGCAGGACTTTGGGTTACAGAATTAGTGTGATTAAGTGGTATAATTAAAGGATTACGAATAAAAAGGTACAGTGAATAAGAAGGTGGTAATTAAATGCCGAAGTACCGCTTTTTAATTATGGGGCACACAATTGCAGCACGTACTCAAATATGTGTCTCTGTTTATTGTTAAGGCTGTGCATTGAATTCAGTAAAAATCCTTAATTAATTGTTAATGATCGTGTTAATGAAAAAATATATAAAATTTATTTGATTTATTACAGTAAAATTATTGGGTAAGAAGTAATTATAAAAAGCCAAAAATATTTCGCACCATGGGAATTCTTCGCTCGTCGATTAAAAATGACAAATAATTCCTCCGATAAAACGATTTTGAGTAGAACTTCTGTTTATACAAGGCAATTTTCTTAAAAATTATAAAAATTTTTGATGTAACAAAAAAAAATAATAATTTGTGCTCAGCCAGTTTTATATTCCAATACTAACTGAGATCAGAAAAAAAAAATGCAAGTAAAACTAGTTTCAAAATTAGTTTTCTTCATATTTTCAAAATTTTCTTGCGCCGAAATATTTTTCATATTATTGCCTATCCATATTTAAATTTTCAGAAAATTTGGTTCGGTAATAATAATAATAATAAGAAGAATGATAAAAATAAATACACTTTTCCGCAGATTTGCAGTCCTATTCTTTAAGTTAAATTTTGACATCGTTTTCGTCGAATTCACTTCTTCTTCCCCCCCCCCCCGAAACGTACCCATATTATTATACGTAAGTGCGCCCGCGACAATAACAACTTACCCATCGCCGTTTTATTTGAATACGACTTTATTTCGCAAACAAAACGATTGCTCTACGATTCGCCTAAATTCAAACCAAAGTTTAAGTGGAATAGTGAAAACTTCTTATCGGCGGCGGGCGACTGCCACGCGGAGTTTAAATCCCATTTACACGTTATTACATTATAATATATGCTTATATATATATATAAATATATATATATATATATATTATACGTAAAGGGTCGAAAATTACCTGTGATTTAGGATAACACACAAATAACACTATCGTATTTTACCTTTGAGTACACGTGGTCGCAAATCATCCCTTTTTCGGGGAGGAGGGGGGGGAGAATTTTTTTATTGCTACCCTGAGCGCTGTGCTGCTATAACATTATGGTTTCGCACGACATATTTCTTGGGAATTTGAAATAAAACAGGAAAATGCAAAGTCACGCGTCTAAAAATAAATTTCGTTTTTAAGTCATCGCGAATTAATAATGATTTATGCAATATTAAACGAAACAAAATTATTCAATTGAAATACTGATGTGAAAAAATAGTTTTTAGAATTTTATAATAGATGCGAAAAACAGATGAAATTCAGTCAATTAAGAGTTTTTTTTTTTTTTTTTTTTTTAACTATTATGATAACGGATTTCTTTATTGAATCGAAAATAATATTAGATTGAAGACTAAGCGGGAAAAAAAATCTTTTATTTTTTTTTTTCAAATTCAACGGTTCTCTTCACTATTTAAAACTTTTTAATTTTATTATTTAGTCCAATATTTATTCATTATGGATTTCTTATAATTTTTTTTATTGTCAATAAAACATATTATATTATTATTATTATTATTTGATTTTGTACATTTAGACTATGTTTAAAAGTGCGTTTGGTAACTAAATGGCCAAAAAAACTAAATTCACACTCTAGCTGTACCGACTTAGAAATATAAAAAAAATCCTAATTCGCCCGATTCAGATTTATGTATCCGAAAATTCGAATATTTATGTACTATAGTCAAAAATCAAAATGTAATAAAATATACATATATAATAAAAATATGACTACTGATGACCATTTTTCTTTTTAAATATAATACCCTGATGTATCCTGTTGTGGCAGTGCGTGGACAAGAATACTTATATTCTATTTTTTGTGTATTTGTTTACATTTCTTTTTTCATTAAAATGAAATTCAATCAGAGCGAATCGTATTACAATTGTACTAAAAAAAAGTTTGTATTTTCAATTTTTCTTTTTTTTCAAATCTTGTGCAGATTTTCCCTAGTGAATTCGTTCTTTTATCAGGGGGCAGTACATTATTCTATTTTTCGTAAACGGTAAAATCGTATCGCCGATGTCGTTTGGTTATTTCGGTTTTTTTTTTATTTCAAACATATTTCCCGGAAGAATATACGTGTAATCTTTGGCACTTACGTAATATATCATTTGTTGGGGTCTCCTTTTTTCTTTTTTTTTCCGTCGCAGAATTAAATAAGTTAAATTTACTGCGACATTGAACGTTTTCACAATATTCTTTACGCGCGCAAAACGATAGAATCCGGAACACTAGCAGTGAGTTCACGTATTTGGCAACATAAAATTTTTGTTCGGGAAAACTTTTTCGTTTTCATTATCATAATATATTCAAGTGTAAGTTTGTTTGTTTCTCTAAACTTTTTGGCTTTTCTATACCCGCCTTTTTTTCACCTACTCTCCCCTCCCCCACCCACCTGACTATGTATCTGCTATGTGTGTTTTATAGTCTTAGATTATATTTGGCATTCGTTTAACGCGAAATGCCCACGAAACAAATGGGTTTTTTTCATCCAAGTCCCGTAAACATCAGACGAAAACATTTTCGAAAACGTCGATTCGATTCGATATTTTTTTTATTTATATTTTTTTTTTTTGTATGTATGTAAAGAAAAAAGAAATCGCAATAATTACATATAATAATTAGTATATGTCATCTAAAGATCAACAATTATATTTTTATCGATCATTTATTCTAGTGTAATCAAAGGATTGAGTTTAAAATAATAATAATAATAATAATAATAATAATAATAAAATCTTTATTTCAAAAAAATTGTAATAACGCTTATAAGTACAAGTAAGTATGTTTTCTGACCTAACCTCTAAGAAAACTTGTTTTAGGTTTAGGATGAGTCTTAATAACGTTACACAATTACAATAATTATAATAGTGTAGATAATGAAGTGAAAATTTATCTAAAAATAAACGCAACTAAACATAAAAATATATTAAAGAAACTTTAAAAATATAAAATTAACTTAATATTTTAATGTGTAATTTTAAAATTTTTTTTGTAGAAGTAAAGGAGTTTAAGATCTATATTTTTATCACGTAGTATATTTTATTCCTATGTTTTTAAGGGTGACATTAATCCGAATAATTTTTTACATTTCGGGGGGTTCATATATTGTTTTTTTCCCCTTAAATCTAGTATTAAAATCATGATTAGGTTTATTTATAAGATGTTTATATAATAATAACAATGAGTGGTTTCTATGTAATATATTGATAGATTATTTACATTTAATAGTTTAAAAATCTCAATAGTAGGAGTGAGATTTAAAATGAAAAATGAAGATTACCAAAAATAATTATCTTGATGATGATAATCGAGCATTGATTTATCCAGATTAGGTTATTTATATGTAAGCCAGTTTATGTTTCAGACCGATGTGCGCCTCAATAACATATTTTGCATTTATAAACAGTTTGTTTTTCCCTGAAAATGTATTCTTCTATAATTTAATAAAAATGAGTATTGTTTTATTATGATGGTGAAAACTTATAACGTTAAAAAAAAAAAATAATAATAGATCTTTATTGTAAGAGTGTAAGCGTATGAGTAAATAAATAACAACGCAAATAAATCATTCATTCATTTTTTTGTATTAACATTCGTTCGAGCCACAATTATTTTGACTTTTAAGGCTTGTAAAAAAAAAAAACTATCCATTAAGATGATTACTCCGAACATTTTTGTGTACACAGAAAAATATCTGGAGAATATTTTTTTTTCAAAGAAAGTAGTGAAAAAAAAAAATCAAATGGATTAATAATAATCGTTTAGTAATGACTTGACCGACAAAAAAAAATCAGTTTAATACGAATTCTTATTTTAAACTTAAATAAAGAGAAAAATAACGATTTTTGAGATTTTTTTCACAGCCATGGCCATTAGACATAATTATACACGAGTAAGGTTTTGTTAAACTGTCAGCGTGTTTTAAAAAAGAATATAAAAAGTTTTAATTAGAAAACAACAGAGATTACAACCAAAAAATTGTATATTAGGTCCTGTCGTAAAAGTGATTACATTATTATTTTTTTTTTTTTTTTGAAAGTTTTTCACTCTGTAATGCGTCGTATATATTTGAAATCGGTGAAAAATTCAAGTTGAGAGTACAATTTGTTTCGGAAATAGACATTATACAACACTGATTTAATGAAACGGATTATTTTACCGATTTCACTTAGACTTGCCGTAGTATTTCTTTGTTTATGAAAAAACGGTTGAGAATTTCAGAAAATTTCCTCTGTAAAATAAACTACACCATTCAAATTTTTCCACCGGAAACATAATAGACAAAACGTATTTAACATGGCCATATCAAGCATACCTACCCTTTTTGAAGAGAGTTTTATTTTTTTTATTTTTTAATGAAACCAAAATTTAACCAAAAATAAAGTATTGAGAGTATATATAATGTAAAGTAACTTTAAAAATTTTTAAAAAAATATTCAGAAGAGAAAGGGGTTGAATCTCCTCGTGGATACGACCAAAAATAAAATAAGTTATTTAAAAAAATGATAGGCTAAAAATGTCTAAGGAAAACTGTGTACAAAAATAAAAATACGTGAATCTATTAGCATTGCTCTTTATCTAGAATTAATTTTTGGAAATCGAGGAGGGGAAAGGGGTGTTGAAGCAACAACAAATACTAAAAAATATTAATGAAAACTTCTGTATTTTATAAATAAGTAAAAACGTAGTATATTTTTAAACTTAAGAAAATAATTTTTTCAAAATGATTTTGAGGATTGCACCCGGAAAACTTTGCCCTTGAATACGGTCATGGTACTTAACCGAGTTCTTTTTCAAACACAAAAGAAAACAAAGAAACCGGACATATTTCGCACCATGGATATTCTTCACCCCACTGCAAAGTGGAATTTGAAGGGTGGGTTAGTTTTTGAGGAAAATATAAATCATTTTTTTTTTTCAATAAAATGATTCTGAGTGGAGCTTCAGTGGTAAAACCTGATGACTTTTTTTTTTTTTTTGAGGGGGGGGGGTGATTATAAAATGTAAAAATGAGTATAATTTAAATCGTCCCCCGCCCCTTAATATTAAAACGCCCTCAAGGGGGTGGTAGTGCCTACGTTGAGAACTACTGTACTACACTACACGAACGCGCAAGTTTCGCGGAATCGTGTTGTAGCAGCCGTTTCTACGACTCGTTCCGCGACGTGCGACAAATTACGCGGAAACGACGACGCTACGACAATAATATAATTTTGCGTACCATTAATCGTTTGATGTACGACAAATAATAATAATAATAATAATAATAGTGTACCCGATTTTCCCCCGAAGTCTTGTCGACAAACAATACGTGCCCGCGGGTTTAGCTCGGTCGCCGTCGTCACAAAGTTTTCGACGACATTTCGTTTACACGGCACGGCGGCGGCGGCGGTTAAGAGTCTGAAATATTCTCAATTGACGTGTGTGATAATAATAATTATTTCCACTTAAATCACAGCGCAGAAATTCGAATGGAACGGCGACTATAAAAACCCCGACGAGGTCTGGCCGCCTCCCCGGTTTCGAACGGAGCGTGTTCTTTGAGTGGTAGGGGGCTCACTTCTTTTTCATTGGTCGTACATTGTTTAAGTATTACATTGTAACGAACACTGTTGTTATTTATCGAAAATTGTTTTAGTACGTTTTACATATATTTTGTGATTCATGAGTCATACATTTTCAAGCAGGCATCTTTATAAATATCGCGATCAAGTCGGGACGGTAAATTGTAACGAAATTTACTCGACGTCCCGATTTTGTCCTGATTTAAAATAATATTAAGTTTTTTTCTTGTTTTTCTCATAATGTGTTATCGATAATTTATTGTTATTATTTTATCTATCGAAAACAATTATCGGGAATTCGGAAAAATACCATCTAGAGGCAAATTTGGTTTTAAAAAGTGTAGCTGGTCGAGACTATTGACAAATATTTCCATATGAAAAAGTATTTACGGAAAAAATTAAAATTAAAAAATATTTTTCACATTTTCAAAATGTTCTTGATCCAAAATATTTCTTATGTTATTGTGTATCTGCGTTTAAATTTTCATAAAGTTTCGATCAAAAAATCCTGGTTTTCGAATCTTTTTTGTCAAAATTTCGATAGTTTCCTTTTCCCTCTAAAAAAAAATTAGAAATTAGGATATCTGAAAAAATACCTTTCTAAAGCCCATCTTGAGTGAAACTGGTCCAAAAAGTCGCTGGTTGAGACTATTGGACAATTATTTTCATACGAAAAAGTATGCACAGAAAAAAAAAAATTGTAAAAACACTAACTTCTTCGCTACACTCAGAATCTAAAATTGGTTTTAACTTTTAGTATTAAGGTTATGAACAGTGTTTATTGATATACCATTAAATCGACAAAGATCGCAAACATTTTCCGACGATTGAGTTACATTCAAAATTTGAAGTATCTGGTGATCGACATCTATTTGTTTGGATTTTAGATTCTGAGTGAAGCGAAGAAGCTAGTGAATTTACAATGAAGTTTATTTTTTATTTTTTTCGACCGGTAATTTTTCAATTAGAATTTTTCACAAAAAGGTATACTTTTATGTGAGTCAATTTTTCAAAATTCTCAATAGCTTTTTTTAAAATTTCACAATAACTGTTCAGAATTTAACATGAACATAAATTTAGAACTTACGCGTTTAATCAATCTCAACAGGTGGCAAAATGTCGTGTTAAAAATGTATGTGTACGAAATTAAATCGATTAAGCGCGTTACGTAATACACTAATATATGATTGCCGGTCGAGGTTTTAAACACTGTCGTTTTTCGAGAGATTCAAAAAAAAAAAATAAATAAATAAATAATAAATAAAAACAATAAAAATAAATTGTTAAGACGACCTTATTCGGAAAACGGTACAACTGTCGTACTGCGTTTAAAAACTTTTAAATTATAAAAGTTTGCGAATGCCACGTACAGCGGCGGCGATTGAAACGTCTGGATTGCAGAGTTGTAACAACAACAAAAGATCGAATGAACGCTGTTATGACATTATATTACTATTTTTCCAAAAATAAAATTGTCTATTACCGTTTGAACGTTTTCCGTTGTTTTCAAACAACAGTTCAATCGAAAACTTTATTATTATTATTATTATTATTATTTTTTTTTTTCAATATCAATTAAAACCACGGAGATTAGAGAACTAGTAGTTTAATCTCCTTGATTAAAACGCACACAAATATAATTCTCGTTTGGTACCTATTTAAACGCGAAGTGTTTTAAAATATGTAATTAAACGACCTGTTTTACCGGAACATAATCGTTCTGCTGATCGATTTCCGGATAAAATATTATATCAAAACGATTATTATACTTTCGCTGATCGCGTTTCATATTGTTTTCGCGTCGTTAACATTTTCAAAACGGCCGGGAAAAATATCTCGTGAATTTAACGACGAACGATTAAACGTTAAAATACTTTTATTTTTTTTTTTTTTTTGAATATTTGGAATAAATTATTATTACTCGTGGAAAATATTATTCAATATAAGAGTATTCGAAACTCGTGTAAGCCTGTGTCGGAGTTAAATGAACGAGTATAGAAAAATTATTATTATCTCTCGAAAAAGGAACATTTGCAACAAAATCCAAACTCTAGTAATGTAACTAAGAATGAGAACTTATAGAAATTGTATATTTTTGTCCATATATATTTTTTTTTTAGCTAAGTAAGTTAAAAATTTGTTTCATTGAATCTATATTTGTAGTTTTTTTTTTCATATTTTCGCATATTTTGGTAATTTGTTTAAAAATTTCATATTATTGCATTTTTGTGCATATTAACGCATTTTTTTTTATAATATTTATTCCATAAAACAGAATTTTAACATAAAAAAAAAAAAAAAAAACACAAATCTACAGGTATGAAAAAAAAAAAATATATAATTTTACAATATTAATAAAAAATTATATATTTCTTAGATTTATAGAAGTTTAAAAAAAAAAAAATATGCATTTGGACTATCTTTATCGTTTAGATGTTGAAAATATAATACATTCAGATGCTTAATGCAACAAATATCGTTTATTTACAAGTACAAAACATATTTTATTCTTATATTTATAATCATTGCTTATGAGAATGAAAGTTTATATATATTTTTTTAATATTAAGTGTTTTTTATGCATATTTAATGAATTGAAATGCATTTTTAAATTCTGAACGAAGCGAAGAAGCTAGTGTTCTTACAATGATGTTTTTTTTTTTCTGTGTACCATTTTTCTTATGGAAATACTTGTCCAAAAGTTTCGATCAGTAACTTTTCGAAACCGGATTTTCCACTAGATTGTACTTTAGAGAGGTCTTTTTTGATTTTCTCAATTCTTTAATTTTTTTTTTTTGGAAAAAACAACCCAAAAATTGATAAAAACGACTCGGAAACCATCATTTTTTGATCCGAACTATATAAAAATTTAAACATAAATAGAAAATCTTATAAGAAAGATTTTGGCGCAAGAAAATTTTGAAAATGTAAAAAAAAAATGTTGGACATTTTTCTAACATTTTTTTTTTTTTCATTTATTTTTTATATTATTAACTTCCCTCGTTCAGGATCGTTTTATTGAAGAAATGATTTATCGTTTCTTTAAAATGCAATACACCCGTCAAGAGAATTCCGACCGCCGTGCGAAGAACACCCATCGTGCGAAGTATGTGTGGTTTTTTTCATAATATTGATATTGTTATTTTTTAAACGGCAAACATCTGTAAAACGTATAATAAACAAAACGTTAATTCGAATATTATTTAGTAATATTTTCAAATACCTTGAACTGAATGTTTTAAAAGTATTCGGATTCGTTACCAGCGATCGCCGCTGTGATTAAATAAAATAAACGATACCTGTGAGACGTGAAACAGATAATTTTGAAAAACAACCAAATATTATCATAATAATATAACCTACGTATCGAAATGTTCGATTTGAAATAAATATCGTCCACTGCGGTGTCCCGTCAATCTCGTCGAACGATCTCGAGGAAATTCGTTGACCAGCTCCGCGCAATGGTCACATTCGAACTTTCCAAACATTGCTCGACGAACCGCGTCTTTTTAACCTCTTGATCTCCTCGTGACTCTTGATCTGCACTGCCGCCGGCGACGTAAGTAATGGACGTTTACAAAAGTATTACTCTGCGGAGACAGTGATGGATACTCTGTTTTTATGTTAGGCAAGTAAACACGATCAAAACGCTGTAGAGCAGTGGTTTCCAGACTTACATTCACCTGTTGTCGCACAGATATTGGATAGTTTCATTTCGTTCGATTGTCTATTGATTAAATTCAAAATAGCCGCGCGTTCTTCGTACCATTGGTATTCTTCGTTATTCGGGTGGGATACTCTCGTGCCTATGTTGGACTTTAAAGAGAGGGTAAATAATTGCTTCGATAAAAACGTTCTGATGATAGAAGCTTCAGTTTATGCTAATATACGAGAAAAACAAAAAAAATTATCAATATTTTAATAACTGCGAACGAGAAAATAACATTTTTTGATCAGAAAAAAGTGCTACAAAAGTAGATTATTGTTTTCCACCAGTACCTATTTTGCATATCGAGCTGGACATTTTCTCCGAAATATTATACGGTCCAATTTTCAATTCAGCCATATTGAATTCTTATTTTTTTCTATTTTTATCAAAATGTTCTTTATATTATAATTAAGTAATTTTATACTGTTTTCTTGTGCAAATTTTAACAGTAATAAACGGGGCAATACATTTTTAAATAGTTTACTATGCGTTTTATTTCGTATTAATTCACTTGATAAAAATCTAATGTTTTTTTTTATTCTTTCAAAAACTGATGTGTTCGTGTAAATTTATTACCTGTAAAAATCTTCTGGGATCTTAAAAATCCGATTATCAGCTGTACCAATAGTACAATCATACTTAAAGCGTTAGATTTTTCCAGCATCAGTAGGTGTCAATGTGAATTCAAAACTCATATTTTCCATGTTTATGGAAAATATTTACCGAAAATGTCGTTTTATAATGTGAGGTTTTGATTGTAGTTGGCGTTAACTATTTCAATAGTTTCTGTAATATTAAAGATTTTGCAATTATTGTATTAATCTTACAATATTATTACATTTAACTTAACGTATTTTATTATTACCTGTATTTAAAGAAACGACGTTTAAAATGTATTATGCGTTTCTTTATAAAGTTTATATATAATTGAAATAATTAAATTAAGTAATTTAATTATTTCACGAACAATATAATAAATATAGTAACGGTGATTTTAAAGTTTTGTTTTTTTTTTTTTATAAATTTAAAAGTATCCCCTACTCAAGTCTCTTTGTTACCTATCACACCAAGTGTATACGATATGATAAGAAAAGACCTTTTTTTTAAAATTAAAATATTAAAACCGAAAAGCACATAAGTTTTCTAAGTTTTCTTTAGGTATGTACATACTTATATATAATATATATATATATATATATATATATGTATGTATATATTTAAAATATAATTTAGTAAAATTAATTAATTTTTTTTTTTGTCGATCAACCTTTTCTATAGAAATAATAATTACAGTCAATTTTAATTATTATTATTATCATCGTTTTTTTTTTCTCCTTCCCCCTCCCCAACAGGGATCTTTATTAACGCGGAACGTTGTGTGGGTTCATAACGGGATTCCCATTTACAACGCGCCGAACAACAAGAAGGACGACCCGGGTCCGATCTCGGTAACCACCGAAGTCATCCAACCCGACAATACCGTACAGAGCAGATTGTTCATCCGAGGGGCGTCGCCGTCGGCTTTGGGAAATTACTCGTGTACGGCGCCCAACACCGAACCCGACACCGTGAACGTCTACGTCAGCGAAGGTAAGAATATTATATTTGAAGCCAAATTATCAATATTATTTAGTTTTGTTTGATTCAGTGGTTCTCAACCGGTGTGCCGCGAGAAATATCTTATATTCGTCATTGTATTCTAATAATAATTATAAATGTTTTTGTCAAATGTGTGGTGTGCGCATGTTGGCGAGTTTAACATTTATATTCAATTAATACGATTTGTTGTAATAACTATACTTGTGTTTTTAGTACGTTTTACGCAGTTGAAGTAAAATTTACACAATTGAATTCTCTTCTCTTTTCTTATATTATACCAACGTCCTAGTAGACTATTAATTATTCAAATTATAACACTTATTGATATAATTGTGTCCATTAAATGTCAACCAATTTATGTGCAGGCAAACTCTACAGTGTACGGTTTCAACTCAGATAGACGTCTTTAGCAATGACTAATGGTTACCAAAGTAGTTGTTGTCAAGCGCGTGAGTGCCGCGAACCAAAAAAGGTTGAGAACCACTGGTTTAATTATAATAATTTATTAAACATAATGCCCCGACAGAGGGGACGGGGAGTGAGTGGGAGGCGCGTGGCCTTGTTAACGTCGTCCACGCAAAGGTTGACTTATAATATAATATCGTACGTCACAATTAATATGATTTAATTTGCGCACGCGTTTTGTCCACGCGACGATGACCGAATTTTAATATTTGAACAAAACGTAATTATTGAAAAACGAACAAAAAATGAAGCCGTCGTCAAAAAGTTATGATAATTAGTAGGGCAGAGGATTTGTAGCTCTGAAAAAACGTTAAATATGCAAGCACACTTATGCATTTAAAAATCCCATAATATGCACTTGAAATATGCGTTAACATTTTTTTTTTTTTTTTTTTTTTTTGCGATTTAGTTCAAAAGTATTAATGAAATGAAAAGGCTTTAAAATGAGTCAAAACAATTACTTAATTCAAATATAATTTAAAACATTGACATATGTTATGATTATGTATCTATTAATAAAATTAATTACAGCAAATTGCTTTATTCGCAATCCTCGAGCGTTTCTAGGAAATACAAATGTATCCACGGACAGTCAAAAACAATATTGTGCGACAAAAATTAAAAGTAAATGCATTTTTATCTAAAAATGTTGACTGAACTGTTTGAAATAAAAACGTCGGTGTGGAAAAAATTTAAATAAATTAATTATGTCTCAAAAAGTTTAAAATTAGAGTATAAAAATATAAAATATGCCCTAAAATCCAAAAATACCCAAAATATGCCTCAGCCTGGCGTACTCGCCTTCACGTCCGTCTTCACCCTCCTCGTGTAAACCACATATTCTTTTTATTTCCGCCAAAAATTCCTTCGCGGCACCGATATTTTTCTCCATCAGCTCCAATATCCGGGCTTTGTCCGCGATCTCGTCCGCCGCGTAGTCGATTTCCACCGTTCTGTGTTTTATCCAGTCTTCCACGGCTACGCCATCGCTGAACACCATCAACATACTGGTTATACCCTTGCGGGTATACTATATTGCGGTAATACTATATTCCTATTGTCAATACGTTTTTCACATTGTATTCTGTCTATATACTTAAAATTTTCATTAAGTATGAATTATATACATAAAAAAAAAAAAAGTTTTAACAGCGTTTATATTAAGTAGTTTTCCCCCCCCCCAAATTTTATTTAACTATTGAGAATTTCCTTCTTACTTAATATCCTTTGTGAATAATACACAAAATTTGAAGAAAAGATAGTAAACTGATTAAAGTCGGTTTCCGACCGGGAAAGTCATGTACAGGACTCAGTCATGCTCAGGGGCTTCTCATAAGGTTGTAATCCTCACGTCTTAAGGACTACGACGTTAGCCTTATGCTTTTCAGTGAGAGAATATGCTTCAGTCCAGGTACGGGGTAGGTCAACACAATATACTAAAAAAGTCGATGTCGCACTAAACAAGACAATATGAGAAATATTTGAATATGTGAAAAAATGATTTTGGACATTTTTCTAACACTATTTTTTTCGCTGATATTATTTTCTTTTCTTTATTTATTAGATAAAAAAAAAAAGTAAATAAAATGAAGTAGAGTAAAGTATATAGACAAGAAAGCACTCCACATATTCTTCGCCCTTCGGGTCAGTTACTCTTTGTGGGTGCTGCGTTGAAAACGACGACTATTATTTTTATTTTTATTATTGACTTCCTTCGTTCAAAAAAACGTCTTATTGATGAAATGATTTATCGTTTATTTTAAATTTTATCACACCCACCAAAAGTATCTGACCTGAAGAGCAAAGAATATCAGTGATAGTACGAAGTATGTCCGGCTTTCTTGTATATACTATAATTTACTTTTTTTTTTTTTTAATGCAAACTTTATGAAAATTAAAATATAGATAAGTATATTGACAATCTAGATATATAAGCAATTGATATATATATTTTTT
Organism: Stegophylla sp. TES_Ste_2020; assembly: GCA_025469315.1. Classification (NCBI taxonomy): domain Eukaryota; kingdom Metazoa; phylum Arthropoda; class Insecta; order Hemiptera; family Aphididae; genus Stegophylla; species Stegophylla sp. TES_Ste_2020. The sequence continues at coordinate 7,902 of JAIPRM010002181.1, read as the reverse complement.
TTTTTTTGGTAGAGAAATTTCGTAATCATTAGAGGGAATCAGTGGCGTATTTTCAAATTTTTCTGGGGGAGGGGGTCCAAAATTTAGTTACAAAATCAAAACAATTACTTTATGTATAGTCAAGATCGTAAATTATAAGGAGAGGCTAAACCCCCCCCTCTTAAAAAAAAAAAACTCTCAAAGACCCAGGTTTTGTATAAGTTTAATGTTCTTTGGGATGCTAAATCAATCAAATAAACACTGTAGCCTCCCCCTAAATTTGAATCCCCTTCTATATCCTTTTGTCGCATAATATATCTTTTATACTTATCGTTACTTGATTCATTGCCGTTATTTGCTTGGTTCAAATTTTTTAACTTTGGAGGGGGGGGGGTCAAGTACCCTTGGACCACCCCCGTAAATATGCCACTGTGGGGAATACCGTCTTAAATCTAGTCTAACGCCACTGCAGCGATGTCAAATTTCTTTATTACGACGAAAGGAAATGAAAACCGAACGCGCGACGTCGTCGTTTCCCCCCCCCTCCGCGAAACTCGATTGAAACGACAATTTCCCCCCCCCCCGTACAATTATGACGACGACGACGACGACGACGACGACGAACTCACTCCTCTCGCTCGTGTATAAAAGAAATACCAGCCGAACGACTAGTCTGCCGTCGCCGATAACGAAACACGGTCCGCTGTATTTATTATCCGACCGACCGACGACGTAATCTTCTGGCCTGATTTGTGCGTCCGTCGCCGGCCGGCACGATAGGACTATCGAAATTTATTTGCAGCATTACGAGGTGAACTCTCGTCCGTCGTCCAAATCGCCTCTGACGAAAATGGACGAATCGTCGTCGTACACTTTGTTTTTGTCGCATCGCACGCGCGGCTTGTTTTATCAGTCCGTTAAATCGCACGGCGAAATATGGATTGTCGTTGTCGGGGGGGGGGGGTTGGCGGTCAAATGACGAGGGGTGAGGGTAGATAGAGCCCTCTTAGAGACATTTTCCCAGGAAAAAGAATAAAAAAAAAAATTAGATTTTTTCGCGAAAAAATCCTTTTTTTTAACCCCTGAAAACAACCATACTTTTTGCAGTATATAAAATAAACTTTAGCCTATTCGCGCAACTTATTTGCGATCAAAGTTTCAAATCGCATAAAATATTTTTGTCACTATACCGTCAGAAGAGCTCTCGAAACAACGAAACACGTCCACTGAAACGTACAATTAGCCATTTAGTAATTAATATTTATAATAAATTATTATGTATGATAATATACGACTTATATATATATATTTATTTATTAGATTTATTAAACAACGTGTTGAAAACGTTATAATAGTAACACGGTCAATCATGAATTTAAATAATATTAATTAAGATTTCCATTCATACCGACTTACTTTTATAGTTTATATCTAATTTTCACTCATCGCGTAGGATATTCATGTCGGTATGTTTAATATTAATTAACACTAAAATATCATTTTTGATGCTTCAATAAAACGATTCGCAGTGAAACTTTAGTTTAATAATTAATAGTAATTGAGCAACGGATTTTAATTTAAATAATAATTTTTAGATTTTTCGAATACCGGTTAGGTTAGGGAACTCTGATAAAAGTCATTTGTGGTGCAACGCAGTGGTAAAAATAACATTTTTACTTATTATTTCCTGTATGAATAATTATATTTTTAGTTTATTAATTACATTACACTCGTTTCAATGTAAACTGGGAAAGCAAAATTTAATATATATATATATATTTCAATGCAATAGATTTAGTAAGTTTTTCTATTCAATGACTCCACTGCCCCATCGTATACAAAACAAACTTTATTAATAATATTATTGTTAGGGTGTTGACTTTTCTATACGAACAATATGACGAGGACAAGAACTCTTCTGTAGAATTTTAATTACGAGCTAATAGAAACGTAAAAATTTTACTATTAATAATAATGAAGGTTTTAGACTTTTCATATGCAATATAAATTGCCCTGCCCACCCCCTCGCTCTTTTACCGGTTTTTTATTTGAGCAAAACTTCTGAGCAGATTCTCGTCGTCTAGACACTGTTGTTATTTTGAATTATTAAAAGCGTGGTAACTCGATAAAGTATTATGTCCTGCGTTTGATGGAAGATTTTTTTTTTTAATCATAATTAAAATCTTCAAAAAACCAAAAAGTCTGTTATTACTGTTGAACTATAACATTATATTTCAGTCGTGGAAACAAAAATATTTCGATAAAATCACAATGTGTGCAGAATTCTGTAATAGATCATAAATTATTGTACACTGAATACATCTACATATATATATATATATATATATATAAATCACGCAGTAAAAACGCGATGCAGCTAACGTAACATAATCATATTAAAACGGCTGGTGGTGGCTGTTATGTTCACACACGAATCAGCTTTTGCGCATTCGGAGCGTATGAATTTGAATCAAATTTGAATATTTCAAAATGGTTTCTTACACAGTTCTGTTCAGTGTACATGAGATCCAAGTATGAGACTTCTGTATTAAAACTGCAATTATTTTAGCGTTTATTTCGCTCCGCCAAAAAAAATAAATAGTGCATTAAGCCGACCTAGAGTGTAATTGCTCGTTTTTGATTTCGATCGAATACGATTAACGTGCAACGTTAACGCGAAATTTTGTCGGACGTAAAACATAAAAATAATCATTGAAAACGGATTCGAAATATTTAATCCCGTGCGAAAACGTTTTGGTGGTGTGTCGCATTGAACGCGGTTTGTTCGCCGAATGCGAACACGCGTGCAATAATAGAACGCGTTTCTTTCGTTGCCTTCGCAAAACAGTTTCGAAACGATTAATAATCGCGATTTATAATCTCGTGTCGAACAAAGGATTCGTTTTTTTGGAAAAACGCGCATAATAATACGCAGGATTTCGCAGATTTTTATGTCCTGCGTCGGACGTTTTAATTATGCTACACTGACGTTTCGTTGAATCTTTTTTATTTTTCCACAATTCATCCGATATTGTGGGACGCGTAACTGTACAGCAATTATTAGTCAATCCGCCGCCCCGTGTACACGAGACCCGAATAAATTAATTGAATTCGGGATTTCTACGTCGTTCGAACGTGGCGGTGGCCTCTGGTCTTAATTCTCACCCCCCCCCCGCAGCGCACCCCGTAGTTTAGAAATCGAATAATATTAATTACAAACTAACCGTATGGACCGCGTGCAGTAAACCGCGGCAGCGCCACCGATCGGTTGAATAAATCTTACCGTGAGTTATGTGTATATATATTCTGTTGTACTGACCGCATCATTGAGTACCTCATAGAGTCGTGTTCGCATTACTAATTTGCATAAAACGCCATCAGTGACGTAAATAAGCCCTTACATAATAATAATAATAATAATAATAAATAGCCCTTGAAATGTTTATAATAATTAAATTATCCGAAAAAAAAAAAAAAAAAAATGTTTTTGCATAAAGGTAAAAAAAATTGTAAAAAACCAAAATGTGTTCTATACCACTTCATTCAGAATCTATTTATTTATTTATTTATTTTTCAAGACTGGATAACTAATCATGATAACATTTCATTTTGTCCAGCTTGTATTTGTCTGAGTACACGGAATTTAGCGAAAATCCGGTTACTATATCTGTTTTTCTCACTAAAAAGTCCATTACTAAAGAGCCGGACATACTTCGCACGATAGGTGTTCTTCGCACGATGGGTGGGATTCCTTTGACGGGTGTATTTAATTTTGAAGAAACGATAAATCGTTTATTCAACAAAATGATTCTGAATGAGGGAAGTTAATAATATAAAAAAAATGTTAGAAAAATGTCCAAAATTTTTTTTTCCAAAATTTTCTTGCGCGCCAAAATCTTTCTCATATTATTTTCTATCTATGTTTAAATTTTCATGTAGTGCGGATCAAAAAAATGATGGTTTCCTAGTCGTTTTCATCAAAAAAATTGAAGAATTGAGAAATTTAAAAAATGACCTCTCTAAAGTACCATCTAGAGGATAATCCGGTTTCAAAAAGTATTTCCATACGAAAAGTTGTACAGAGAAAAAAACAAATTAAATAAACATCATTGTAAAAACACTAGCTTCTTCACTTCGTTCAGAATCTAAAAAAAAGTATTTTTCAATGAGAAAAACATATAGTAACCGGATTTTCTTTTTTTTTTTTTTTTTATGATTTATATCTGTGTATGGAAAAAAAAAAACTATAAACTTTAACACGGAAAAATGCCGTGTTATTTAAATACAGCTCCCTCCCCCACTCTCCGTTCGGCTACGCGCCAGCGGCACACATTGACGTCGTCGTCATGACGCAAAATACAACACGGTTTATGTATAATGTAATTTCACTAAAACGAGAGGAGCGAATGAAAGTTATATTACCTGGGCATAATATATTATATTAAGAGAGAAAAGCGGGGATGTAGAAAAAAAATTTATGTGTATTCTCGCGTACGCCACCGTCAACATCATTATTGTTAACAACATCGCGTTTGTTTTAAACTCGTAAGCATATAATAATAATAATAATAATAATAATAATAATTCAGTAGTACCTCGTGTTTCGATAAAGACGAGAACTCTGTAGACGTAATATTATAAATAATATATAATGCGAACACACGACTCGGCGGCGTCGGTGAAGGAATAATTATTATTATTATTATTCGAGCCCGCCGCCGCCGTCGTCGTCGTCGTTTTTTTCCCCCGCCCGACCCCCACATCAAGCGATGGAACATAAACCCCACTCAAAACCGTAAAGACGGGTTTATATTTACTCGCTCGCGTGACGACGCCAGACACTTCGCTCCTCAAAGTCACGAGAAACTCTCTCGAACAACTCAATATTTACTCGGCCGTTCCTCTTGTATTGTGTTATAACGTTTCTCGGTTTCCATCGTCGTCGACCCGAATATATCCGTCGTCGTCGGGTTAACACGCGGTTTCGCGACGAATATATCACCTTTCCCCCCGTTCACTTAAACCAGTGTTTCCCAACCATTATTTACTAAAACTACCGCCTTCGACTCCCGAGATAATCTCCCCCTCGTATTAACTATTTTAAAATTAATGACCATTTTTTTTTTTTTTATTTTTATCGTGGATGTAATTTACCCAACAAATTCTGTTTAAAAACAGAAAATATTTATTCGATTATTTTAATTAGACAATGTTTACCTATGAAATAAAATATTTACTAAAAATTTAACTACTAACCGACTTTACTTTCATAAGATAATTGTACGAAAATACACCTACGTGACTAACGACTGCCTTGAAGTTGATGTTTTTCTACTAATGAAATGATATTATATGGCTCTTATGAGGTTATATACGAAATATATGAACCTTAAATCTCCTTTTTAACTTATTTATAATCTATACATACCTGCAATATAATCCTGACGATCCTATTTAATATTACACTTGGGATCAACACCAGTTAAAATTTATGATCTTTTTTTAGTGTTTTTTTTTTTTTTTACAATGATGTTTATTTTTATTTTTTTCTATAAACACTTTTTCGTGTAGTTGTCTAAAAGTCTCGATCAGCAACATTTTTCAAACCGGATTTGTCTGTATGGTTGATAATTTAGAAAAGTCATTTTTTGAATCTTTTGTTTTTTTTTTTGAAAAACTGCCCAAAGTATGAGAAAATAGACTCGGGAATCATCAAAAATTACTCTTATCATATACAAACAAATGTTGAATTTTGAGCTTTCTTTGGTACTATTGAGTTTTTTTTAAAGACGTTTAAACGATTTTCAATCTATTTTAAACCTTAAACCGAGTGTTATTTTAATTTAAATTTCAAATATCAATAGTGTTTCCGTTTCAAAATAAATGTTTGTTAACGCAAAAAGATGTATGTTATTGCGTTCGATTGTTAAAAATGAATTTTGGTTTTTAATAATATTTAAATATGACATAATATTTAAAACGTATTGAACGCGCACGTCGTATCTCGGAACTCGAAAATCCCGCGAACGACGGTTTTGTAAAGCGTTTCTGTAAACCGAAAACGGTAATATCCAAATGCGAACGTTCCGCCCGTTATATACCGCGGTTGCCTCCGATTGTACGGGGACCTGTTTAACTGTTAAACATTTCGGAAACTACCGCCACCACCACCGAGTGCTAAGTTTCGAGTCGCAACCGTATCATTGTTATGAAGATTGTTAGCGGCCGACAATTATTTATAAACCGATATCGGCGTGAAGTGAGAGTTTGAGAGCACTAGTAAATAATGGAAATTTTCCATCCAACTCTTGCAGCAGCTACAGTGGTCACTGCAGTCGTCTCTCGTTCGAAATTTTGTTATTAATTTCCGAACGTGTGAGTCGTTAAACGCGAGCTGCGAGTTACAAATGGGATACGTGCTTGAACTCATGTTTTCAATGAAACGTGTAAGATTAAAATTTTAATTATTAATATTTAATTACTAATTAATTAAAATTAAAATTGAAAAATGGCGAGTGATGAATTAATTTCATTTTACGTGGCTAAATTGTATACACGGGGCGATCCTCTAAGAGTGCTCGAAAAAAGGAGTTTACGTTTGAAAAATGTACTTCTCGTATTTTAAATTATATTACGACCCGAATCGAACGGTTGTCATTCGTGTTCAGTAATCGCTTTTCTATTTTCTTATCAATCATAATAATATATCGTTCCTCTAATTATTATTCTTTGTCTACAGCGCGATAAACGATTGTCTGAATTCCGCGTTAGGAGATTAATCTTTTCCATTCGACTTTTATTTCGGTTTTGTTACTCAAAAACAAATTAAGACGTCGAACTTTCCGAAAAAAAAAAAAAATAATAATAATAATAAAAATAATATCTTGCACTCTTTTTTTCTCTTTCTCTTCGAATTACACGAGTAATTTTCGCGCGTCGCAAAAGCGTTTATAATGAAGATGGAAAACGCTAAGTTTTAATTCATGACTTAATCCGAAAATTCGTATAAATGTCAAGTCGTAGAACGCGCGTGCATTTAATTCGCAATAATAATAATAATACACATTTAAACGCGTTCCGAACCAAATTTTTATTTTACATTCTAAGTGAAACGAAGAGCGAACCAATTATATTATAATACGTTCAAACGCGAAATTTCATGTAAAACCGACGAATTCAGTCGAATTGCCAACTTTAATCGGTTATAAAAAAAATTAGTTAATTAACGATTCTCAAGATTTTTTTCGGTTTTGTAAGTAGGTAATATGCATGAGTATGCTCGTATGAAATTTTTAGGTCTCAGACATCAAAAATTTCATGAAATAAAAACTTCGCGGAAAACGAGATCTTTCCGATATTTTCAAAGTACTCTCCTCGAAATTAATCGAACGTTTTTGGAAATTCAATGAGATTATTTCTAACAGTTGGTAAAAGTTTCAACTTTCTAGCTTCATTGTTTTTGAAGTTTTACTATAAAACAAAAATCGAATTTACGAAAATTCAGAGGTTATGACGTGTTTCCCCTGTTTTTTCCATACTCTTAAAAAAAGCGTTGAGAATTTCGAAAAACGTCCGCTTATAAATACCAACTAGATAAAATTTTGGATCTAAAGGGTTACTGATCGAAATTTTCGGACCATTTTTTCCAAGCCAAAACCGTGTTTTTATACAAATGAAAAAAAAAAAACATATGTACACATATATAAAAATATGTGTCCTATGTCCTGCGTCGGACGTTTTAATTATGCTACACTGACGTTTCGTTGAATCTTTTTTATTTTTCCACAATTCATCCGATATTGGGACGCGTAACTGTACAGCAATTATTAGTCAATCCGCCGCCCCGTGTACACGAGACCCGAATAAATTAATTGAATTCGGGATTTCTACGTCGTTCGAACGTGGCGGCGGCCTCTGGTCTTA
>JAIPRM010002180.1:0-32038 GCA_025469315.1 Stegophylla sp. TES_Ste_2020 | reverse complement strand
AATTGAGAAATTCAAAAAATGACCTCTCTAAAGTACAATCTAGAGGCGAATCCGGTTTCAAAAAGTTATTGATCGAAACTTTTGGACAAGTATTTCTATACGAAAAAGTTTTAACAGAAAAAAAAAAGAAAAAAAAGAAGAAAAAAAAATAATAAAAAAAAAATAAACATCATTGTAAAAACACTAGCTTCTTCACTTTGTTCAGAATCTAAAATATATATTAAATGTAATCATTTGTAATAAGTGACACTGATTACACCTGATGTTCTTTGTGAACAGAGCATAGACCTTATACTAGTATATGGTATAAGGTATATAGTATGAGGTCTATGGAACAGAGAGAAAAAACGTAACAATGACGCTACCCGTGGTGACGCTTTAGAAAAATCGACATCACGCGCAGTCGAGAAATTTGAATAAATTTATAATATCCGACAAGCATAAAATTTGGTATATAAATTAGTCACCGCGATTGTATCCACGTTTTATTTGTGCCATCGCGAGTCGAATGTACCTAATATTTATTACTACCAGAAATAGGATTACGATGAATTTTGCATTTTTTTTTTTTTTTCCAAAAGGTAACTGTGCGATGCTTGTAGGTCACAAATTCGTTTCAAGTACATTTGAAAGAAAATAAGAAAATTTATTTTTTGATAATTTTTAGTTTTTAAGTAATAATTTTATAACTTTATAGGGAATTTTAGGGTTTTTGAAGCAGTTTTTGGGAATTTTTAAAGACAAAATATGAGTTTGTAGATTATTATATGATTACAAGATTTTTACACACCAATATGATTCTTATATTATAAATATAACAAAATATCCATAGGTAAAAGGTAATTAAAAAAATTTTAAATTTTTATCCAGATCTAGAGGTACATAAATTCGAAAAATATATCGATACATACCTATTATTATATTATAATATAGGTTCAAATAATTTTTTTTTTTTTCTGAAAATTCGCATTGGAAATAGGTATGCAGTGCATATAACTATGCACATAACTATTTTATTTAAAAGTAAATCGTACGAAATTAAATTTCATAATTCTCGAAACGAACTTTTATGACGTCATCTAGCATTATTAAGCACGACTTACAAGCCTACGAGCTACGAGCCACGCACTTACAAGCTATGTTCCTTTGATATTAATAAAAATGTACCCAAACGAATCGTATAATAATTATAGGTATGAGCCCAGGCTTATCGTTTGAAATAATAAATGTGATAAAAAAAAAAAAATGGCCGCGAAACGTACACGTCATCTCCGCGGAAATAAATCATTTTCACTTTGATTTCGATCCGTGACGAATTATTTTTACACCGACGACGGCACTTGCATCACTTGCGACGATATGACTGAAGTCTGATCTTGTTTATAGCCCCACGTGTTCACGAAGCGGAGTGAAGTCAGCCGAAACGAACGGCCGCCGCCGCCGCCGCCGTCCCTACGCGCGTAGATCAATTGGATTCACACGTTATTTATTATTATTTTTACTTACTATTCGTGTCGTTTTACCGTGACCGTCGTCGTCTGGTTCAAACGATTTCGTTCTCGCTACGGCGGAAAAACTTGCGTTTGAGCATTTAATGCCGTTAAATACCGTCTTTCGTCAGATGTATGATCAACGGAGATTGATCACCCACATAGGTGCCGCGAGGGGGGTGCAAGAAGGTGCACTTGCACCCCCTAGTATTTAAGAAATAAAAAATATTTTTGAAAAAAATGAATTCTGGTGGAAATATTGTATTTTACACAACTATCAACAATCTAGATATATATTTAGATAACAACAAGACATCTGAAATTAAATTTATCTAGAAAACGATAAATATTACAAAAAAATTAATCAAATCTAAAAATATTAACGATTTGTTTTTTTTTTTTTTTTTTTAATTACACATTTCATATTTTTTATAAAGTAATCTTAAATGATAAAATAAGCTAATATTTGCATGACATCATGAATAGAGAAGTCGCCAACAGACAAAACTTCGGTAAACAAAAATTTAATTTTTTTTTTTACTAAGAATAGTGTAGACTGCAGAATTGTTATTATTTTATTTATATCGAATGTACACTATAACTTTCGTAAATTATCTAGATCTATTGTTTCACTTGAGGACTGTAGAAATCATTATGTTACGGGGTGAAGAAACCTCCCTTGAAGGACACCTCCGAATAACTGACGAACGAATAAAGGAGTGACCGAGAATGTCGACTATTTAGAGGTTTTATTTATTTTCGTGTCATTACTGCGAGTATAATAATCAGGGCTAGGGACTTATAGCTCTAAAAATGTACCAAATATGCCATAAAATTTACGAAATATGCTCCACTAAAAATATGCAAAAATGCTAATATAATTTCTTATAAAACATTAATTTTACTATAAAAATTCAGAATATTCCAAAATTGCATTGTATTCTATATTATAATATGCATTATTAATTTTTCTTCTATTATTTATATATTTATTTATTTTTTTAATATTTTTTTTTCTTTTTGAGCTTACATATTTAAACAAATAAAATATCAGATAATATTTAATCTCTTCGGTTATTCAGGGAAACAGATATCAAGGAAACTCAAATTAAGTGTTGAATAATAATGTGAAATATGCACTTATATCGAAAAAAGAGCTAAATATGCAAAATATGCAAATTAAAGAGAACTGCATACAACTGCTGATGTTATGAAACTCATTTCTAATATTACTTAGCTGTGTTTTGAATGATTTTTGAAAAACGTGCTAACTCCCATAAGTCCCTAGCCCCAATAATAATAATAATATGTACTAGAACTATTGTCATCGGTCGATTGTTGTTATCAGAGCGTTTCGGCATGATGTTCGGGGAGAACGCTGGCGGTTAAAATGTGCCGCATTTTCATTAGCTCGCCAACAAAGCGGACGTCGTCGTCGTCGAGGGTGGTCGAGCAGTGTACCTTTTCTCGTGTGCGGCGCATGCGCATAACACACACACACGCTCGTGCACTTGGAAGCGGGCACTGCGCACTAATTAAAAGGGCACCCGATGCCGTCACGGCCGATTTAATTTCGTAATTAATTACGAAATCCTCTTACCCGGGCAACGAGCGGCGGCGTACAGGCACTTTTTTTTTCTTCGTCGTCGTCCTGGCGACGTTCCAGCCGATTTTATTATTATATTATTATTATTATTATTATTATGTATATATTTTATATACTATTCTCGTTTTATTTTTTCACCGAGACATTTTTTTTGCCCTCGCACGGTTCGTCTCCACCGCCCCCGCCGCTTTGTCTATTATAATACAATAATAAAAAAGTCAGGTGGACAAATAATTAATGTACGTATTAATCGAATGACGTGGGCGACGTATTTTAGATTCAGAGCGAACCGAAGAAGCTAATGTTCTTACAATGATGTTTATTCTTATTCAGTTTTTAATTTTATTTTTTAATCCTCCATTTAGAAACATGTTAACAACATATGTGGGCAACTAATACCCATTAATGTCAATTTGATAAAACTTTGATAAAAGTGTGTATGTATTTCTTTCTGAATTGAATAATTGATAAATGTTGACACTGTTTTTGTCGAGATAAATTATCGACTGTTTCGAAAAAATTCACCCCTTATGAACTGTGATTCTTGTTTAAATTAAAGACAACTCACTCAAAGGATTTTCTAAAGTTGTATGTCTAAAGTATAAGCAATTTTTTTAGGTATTTATATTTTAAGATCTTTAAGTTTTTAATTTAGAAAAAAATGATCACTGTAATTGTGATAAAGTGTTTGACATAGAAACGAGACCCCAATATTGATTATATATAAATTGGAAAAACGATCAAAGGATATTTTACAATGTTATTTAGGCATATTTAACGGTCAGGATTTTGACACATCAATATTTAATTCGTTATCAACAATCGACTGTGTAATATTCGTGGCCCCGCGGCCTTTTGCCAACTATGGCGCATCATTATTACATCTCCGCACATACCTCGACATCTTTTAACAATATAACTGCCCCAACGTTTGACTATTGTTATTTCTGGTCACTGTCGAGTCGAGTCTAGCCGTCGCGTCGTCTATCACCACCCAGTGACTCGCCCGCTATCATCCCGCCAGTATTTCGAATTTTAATTTAATGACCATTTTTAATACCGGTAGGTTCAACAGGTTCGTGGCTACTTAAAAAATCGCATTTTTCAAAAAAAATTGACAAAAAATTATGCAATTATAAAAATGAGTACAGACTTATTACAAGACTTCATCCAAATGGACTAAATTAGAAATACGACTCATGTGCTGGATAAAAGATCAATCTGAAGGGACAGATTTCATTTGATAGATGACCTTAATTATATTATAATTTGTAAAAATATTATGTAGACATATATTACATTGCTTACACAAGACTTTTTGTCTAGTTTGGCTGATTTATTATGCATTCGCTATATTTTCTTATATATTAATATAGTCTTATTTGGCTTCAACTGTTGTTTCCATTTTTTATTTTGCTTACATTTACTTGTTGTCCCGACAACGACGACATAACGACTAAATATTATTATAACCCTCAAGACTATAGAATACAAGTATGTGATTGTACGGTGTTTATACAGTTATTGTTGTATGACAAGGTCATTTGGACAACGACGCCCGGAATCGAAAAAGTATTGCTTCATTTGTTTTTGAAATCCTCGGTTATCCTTCCGAAATAGTGATTTTTAAAAACGATTTTGGATTGTTTTCCACTTAAATTCCAATATATAATATCTGAAGAGTGGGACGGGTGATTAGAGAGTTTAAAATAATTAAAATTCAAAGTGGTTGCTTATGGAATTTTTTGGTCAATTTTAAACTAATTATCGCAAACTTTGTATCTTAGAATAAAAAAATTCAGAGGGAGAAGAGAGGGATTTTAGGAAACTGCTTCACAGGTTTATAAGGTATAAATTGAGCTGAATTGACGAAATTTTGAATAAAAGTTAAGTTGGATTCCAAAATATTTTATTTTAGGAGTTTGAACATTGAACTTTCCCTCTCTACAATTTCTATAACAATGTTTTCAGTTCGATCACGATTTTTTCACTTTAAACATTCCTGCAGACCTGAAATCAAGATTGTGAAATCTCAAATTATTAAATGTATAAAAATAACAAAAAATATATAATTTCGAACAAAATATTTACTATAGGTAAAACGAATGAAGGGAAAATTCGACTCTAGCTAGTGATGGAGGGAGTTATGGGACGCTCACGGGTTTTTTCTTCCTTTGACATTTACGCACGTCACACAGCACATCATCTGCAAAACGAAACACGCGGATTCTGTATAAATCCATAATTCAGATGGATTCGTACATACATGTGTGTGTGTGTGTGTGTGTGTGTGTATTATACGAGTTTTTATATTTTTCTCACTACGCATAAAAAGCGCGTGTTGTTATCGACCACCGTCACGAGAGACGAGTGCACGCATGCACAAAAGTGTCCCGGACATAATATTATCATTATTATTATTATAAACGACTCGCGTGTACTTACAGGAACAATAACAGTTTCACTCGCGTCGTCATATATTATTATAATGCCGCACAGACTTGTTGTATCGAAAACTCACTCGTGCACAGACTATATAGTTCGGAGTGCGCATTATATTTTGAGTATAGGATAGGGCCCAAAATAATTTTAAAGGTACTCATTGTCGTTACAGACTTTTTTTTTTGGTCAGGTTATTACTTGCTATTACATAAATTTATCACTTATTAAGAGTAAAATAATAATATTTGTAATATAAGATATGTGCAACAGAAGAATAACAACATACATCCTAATTAATGGTATAATTGAGGAATAAAATACAATGAAACCTATCTTAAGCGGGCCCTTATTAAGATGAAATCCTGTCTAGTGTAGATATTATTTATTTTGGTTCCCGCAAATTTTTACAAATTTTAATTTGTCCCGTACGATTCTACTTAAGACAAGTTTTACTGTGTGAAGATTTTCACGATCGTTTTATTTTTATTTTTTTGTTAATCTACCCACAGATTTATCATTCATCGATACACGTGGACTGGATTTTGGTACCTGTTTTTATTTTATTATTTAATCAGCATAGAAAATAATTCACCGCATTGTATGAACAATATGAATTTAACAAATAATGGAAATTTAGTTTAGAATCAGCTCGTCGGAGTTCAGAATGATTCGCACTACCAGAATAGTTTTTTTTTATTTTCACATTTCAAAAATCCTTTTAGAAAGTTCTCTCTTCCTCCGAACGATTTCTAAATAACAAAATCTCTTTGGCAATACCGAACTCGATCATATGGGGTAAAAAAAAAGAGGTCTGCAGATTATTTTCGAACGAAATTCGTTTTATTTTCCTTATATTTTCACCTCTATTCTCTCAGTCGACGCTATAATATTATTATCCTCGACTGGTACTGAACATTTATCCGCTATTATAATGCATCATTATTTTTCCACATTTTTAACTCTTCCTTTTCAACCACTACTCACCGAGACGACAGGTGGCTACGTCGCGTTATCATCCGCCGAACGAGAAACCTTTTGATCTCAGGTCACAGACCTTGATATAAAATATATATATATGCACATTTATACAATACATATCGTACACAAACATGTATGATAAAGTACTCCTTAATGCAATCAAGGATGGGCAAGTTACTTTTTTTTTTGTAACTCTTTGAGTTCTAAGTTCAAAGTTATTCATACATATTTTTTTTAACACGTTTTAAGTTAAAAATAAAAGTAACTTTTCTTCCTATTTTTTTTAATACGTGTCAAAACGCAATACAAATTTTCGATAAAACTGTATTAATAACTTGTACAGTGCTGAATCCTACGTTTTATAGAAAATGTCAAAAAAAAAAAAAAAAAATAGAAAAATAGAAAATTTAGTTAGTTTTCTAGCTATTAATAACATCGTTAAAAACATTATACATTTTGATTTAATCCGGAAAATGATTGTAAATAACTAAGTGTAGGTATTTACAATAGGTAAGTATGAAGATATAGTATTAAGTTTTGAATAGTGATAATTTTGAAATTGTTTTTTTTTTTCGTTCGATTTTTCTTTTTTGCTCCCTTGATACATTTTGCGCTCCAGAGTGAAAAAAAAATACACCACCAGATTTTAAATCACTCGTGGTACGATTTTTCTGCTGCCGAGCGAGTCAAAATCGTCCAAGTTTATTGTTTTTTTCTTTTTTTATTTGTTTAATAATGTTTATACGTATATCAGAGGATGGGGTGAAATGGATGTCTGGCAGTTATACCGGTTGTGTGATTTGTCTTTTACGCGCTGTCGCGTTGTGTTTTTAGTTTTTTTAATTTATTTTCGTTTTTTTAATTCGTCCCACGGCCAGGCAATCTGACCCAAAACAAATATTACGGGGACACCATCAAACTTTTTTACAGCCGTTTTCGAGAACAGTTATTTTAATTCGTCGTCGGTTTTACGTGACTTTACATAATGTCAGTGTGTGTGTGTGTCAGTGTGTGTGTGTGTGTGTGTGTGTGTGTGTGTGTGTGCGCGCGCGCGCGCGCGTGTGCGCTTGGAGGGAAACAACCGACAGAGGAAACGATACGACCAGGACCAGAGATGGTTTTTATCGATTTTTGAGAATTAATTACGAATAACGTATAGATAAGATTTTTCTTGTTGTTGAAGTTTTAGTTATTAATATTTATTTCAAATTAATCGATCATTTTATAAATCAAAACACGAGCCATAATTATTAAGGTTCTTATGATGAAAAATTTAAATTTAAATATCATTTTGTTTTTTTAGATTTTCAACGCAGAAAATATACTTGTTTTATATAGTCGCTTTGTTTTGTAGTGTTTTTTTTTTTTTTTTTTGTAAACATTTTCCGGAAATAAAAACCGCGTCTTATAGTTTCATTTAGTACTTAACTTTGGGGATAACGAATTGTATTCACTCTGTACGCACGAGTATCAAATTTGTGTGTCGATTCGCAAAAATACAAATCGGTTTTCGCCACTGTAACGCCGCGATACGTTTGCAAAAAATGTTGAAAAAACTTTATTGCAGATCGGACATCAAGTCAACGGATATCGTTGGAATCGAAAATTATAATATTATGATTAATTCTTCGGATATGAGAGGAGAGTCGTGAGCTCGATATAATAGAATATTATAGCGAATATGCCCTATATTATTATTATTATTATTATTACAATATTCCTGTTGTGTAGATTTGAAATGCTGCGCACGTCCAAACACACTCCAAACGGAATACGTTTAATAATAATATTATTAATATTAATATTACCGCGAACAAACACTGCCACGTAAACGTCGGAATGCACGATGAGGTATTCGCTCGAATTAATAAAATAAAATATTATGCGACGTATTTAATCGCGTTTGTCAGAGAATTTATCGCGACATTTATGCGGTCCAAATCGGGAAATTTCAATTTAAAATGGAACGTTGGATTTCGAATCGTTTGATAAAGTATTTATATAATATGTCTGGTGTATGAAAGTGGTACGATTATAATAATAATATTAATAACAATAATAATAATAATAATAATAATAATAATAATAATAATAATAATTAATCATGGTTTAATAGACATATGCATAATTCATGGTATACAAAAAATAATAATAATATAATATAAAACATAATGTATCAAAATAGACAAAAATAAATAAATAATTATTGTGTTGTTATTGTATATCTCTTGTGATCATCATAATATTATCAACAATAATAATTATAATTATATTCTTATTATATTTTTCGAAGAATTTATTTTTTCATATTTTTTTAACTTCCTTCGTTCAGAATCATTTTACTGAAGAAATGATTGATCGTTTCTTTAAAATTTAATACGCCCGTCAAGAGAATACCACCCGTCGTGCGAAGTACACCCATCGTGCGAAGTATGTCCGGCTCTTTTTATTATTTGCGCACGAAGCCAAATACTAACGCGAAACGCGATAGCTATTCGTCCCATTATTTGATTTACATATTATTATTCGATCACGATTTGTCCGAAATCAATTGGAATGAGCGCGGGAGAGAGAGAGAGAGTTTATTCACAAATTTTATTCCCCGAGACTTATTTTTGACTTATATATTATTTTATTTACGTACACAATAAGCATATAATATATATGATAACAGTTTACTAATCATAGAGTCGGCGATAATAAATACCAAACCGTGATTTAACCCTGTAATAGTGACTTATTTTTTAAAAAAGAAAAGCTTGTCGAATTTGTACACAAGGTGGTTTTTGGTTAATAATATAAAATTATGTATATATAAAATTTCCAAAGATATTAATTTACCAAATAGAACGTTTCGAAATTAGGAACAATGGCATTTGAATAATTCGGAAATTCGATTACCAATCAAATATCGATTGCGATAATTATTTCCGTAACATTTCGTACCGAGTCGTAGGGCCGAATTCGTGCACGTACTTTTAAACTACCGTAAATGAAGTAAAAAAGGTTAAAATTAATGTCATTTCATTAAACCGATTTTAGTTATTACATCGCAACTTCAAAACTAATAGTATTTAAAACTTGGCATTTTTGACTAAAGTGAAATATAGACTGAAAAAACGTTCATGATACTATAATAATTTTTAGGATGGTTATAATACTTTGGAATTGTCTTAGTCTTTTTTAATTTAATATAAAAACTCCTGGCAAAAATGATCTGAAAATGTAATACAAACTAACTCGTATAAAATATGTCTATCGACCATGAAATTATATCACAATTTTTCAGAATTTTATTATATTATGTATACAAATGGTACGAAACTAATTATTTTCAATTAAAATATTATTTTTTAATCAGACATTAACATTACTTTTTACAGGAAAATTCTCCGCATTTGTTTATATTTACATACAAAGTATTTGTAGAAGCGAGGTCAATGAAATTTTTTTTCCCAAGCGTTTAAAATGCACGAAGACAGATTAAATGACTGTTTATACAAAATATAAAATTTTTTTTTTTTTTACTAATAATTTTTTTTTTTTATCGTTTTAAACGTTGGATATTTTTTACGAGTTTACAATTTTATTAAAATCAGTTGAATCAATACGAGCCTAATAATAACAACATTAAATTATTGAATTTAAGCTCCGTTCAAAGGATTGTATTGTTATATAATTGCTACATATCTAAAAAAAAAAAGTCAAGTCTAATGAAAAAGTGAATAATACTTATGATCCGGCTATTTTCACCAGTACGAGAGAACTTATAAGAAATTTATGCCAATCAATTTATATTAAAAAAATTAAAATCAAGAAAATTGCAATAGGGCTGTGTAACGCGTGTTCCGCTGTTTGCGGAGAAGAAAAATAATATGTTAAGCCGTTTCTAAAAAAAAAAAATAAATAAATAAATGAGAAGAAAAAGAAGAAGAAATAAATAAATAAATAAATAAAAATAAAAAAGTACCTTTACGTCAATGGTGTTCTAATGATATAAAACCGAGTGCGTCCTTTGTTCGTAACGAGGCACGAGAACATAATGCGTATGCATTATCTGCCCTTGAAACTTACGAATACAAAGCTCGCCAAATTATCTTTGCACGCCGCTGTGGCTGTGTGTGTGTGTTTTTTTTTTTTTTTACTACACACGCACACGCCGGCGGAACCCTAAAAATATAAAATATGTGACTTAGAAACGAGTATTATTACCATCGCGTGAAAAAGGAAAACTGTTTATGCACGCACGAGTTTTCGTCGGTAGTCTTTCCCGTGCGAAACAGTTATTGTCGTGGTGCGGATTTTAATGCGCTTAAAACACACGAAAAATTCTATTTGATACTCTAAAGAAAAAAAAAAAAAAAACCATTTTATTTAAAAACAGTTCTATTAAGAAACATATTAAACAATTTTGCGATACGTATACAGTAGTACATTACCATCGGTAGAAAATAATATTTCATCCTCATGTTTTTTAAAATAACCGACGAAAACGAATTACATCCAACGTTTTGGCTTTTTAAAAATAAAAATAAATTAACGGACTTAAATTTCATTACCCTACAGTCTAAGCAAGATTTGTTATCCAATATAATATAGAGCACAAAATACAATCGTAATTCGACGTTTTTCGCGGTTAATTCGAATAATTTTTATGATATTAAATGGATTTTTCGTTGTATATTTTATCCAAATTTATTAAATTGGAAAAAAATCTACCGAAAAACTCAAAAGAAGATATTTATTTTTCAAATTTATGATGTACATGAAAAAAAATTTTATGTTTGAAAAGCATTATTTTAGAACTTTCAGGATTTTTTTTGATATCTACAACTTGATAAATAAATACCGGTGAGTGCTTGATAAGAAAAAACAAAAATGGTTGTGTTCATGTTATGAAATTTGACGTGTATAATATGATTATGACAATAAATCAAATACACATGAGACTATTTTAACCATCATTTCAAAATATAATTTTTAAATTATTACATTTTTTATTTTTCTTATAACTGCATAAAAATTGTCTCTCAATAAAGTCTAGTATGACGTCATCTCTTAACATGATTAGAATACTTTTTCGTATTTCGGATTCACTATATTATAGAATTACATTATTGACAAATTTAATGACCCCGCATCGACATCGCTAAGTATTAAATGCTTTTGATTAATAATCACTTCCATGATCGCGTGTGGTATTAACAAAATAATATATGCAAACGTTCAGGATTAACGTATTATACGATTGGCGAAAATCGTCAAAACTGGCAAAAATCAACAAGTTTATATAGTTTGAAAATATTTACTCACGTGATATGCTCTAATCGTTCGTAAATTATTTATTATTATTATTAATATATTAATGAAGAAAAAAAACATTACATTAAGTAAAAACAGACTTTACTCAAAAACCAAAATTATTAATAGGTTTATTCAGTATCAAGTAAAAAATGTTTGTAAACATAATTTTCGAAATCTAAATCTATTTAAATCGATTTTGAAAATTAATAATCCGGATTGAATACTGAAAATCCAAAGATTTAAAATAATGATCAGTCTCTTAATTATATGTGGCCCAATAATCAGTTAATTGAATACAAAATCAAAATAAGGCGAATACTAACCGCTATTATTTTTGTTTTTTACTTGCAGTATATACGGGCTGTTTATTTTGTTAACTGGAGTTTTACTCACAAACACGATTATATTTTGTGTTGTCGAATATGGTTTTTAAAGTTATGCCGCGACTACATAATATTGAAATCTAAAATCCCATCCACACACCAAGGAAAAACATTGTTGCATACATTGTTGCCGACAATGTTTTCGATGTCTTTGATGTTTACCAATAAAATTTTATCGGTGACAATGTCGATAACAATTAATATATATATATATGCGACAATGTTTCTCGGTGTGAACAGGGCTTAATGATAGTGGTGTACTCACTTGCGCACTTTCATATAATAATATGTAATGTACACATCTTACATTGATGTATTCTAAAAGGTACAAAACAGATTTCTATGCTCCTTTGCAAATTTTTGAGTTAGGGCAAAAAAACATCCGCCCTTTCTAAAACCACAAAATTTTTTGAGTTTCGGTAGACATTTATGGTATAGTTTGTAGTTATATTTGGGTCAATATTTTAAAAATCCGTGTACACAATCGAGTTGTGCTTTAGAGCGTAGCAAACGAGACGCAAATAATTATAATTGAATCTATGCAAATGGACAGCACCCCTTCTCACTGTTGTCGCATAAAGATTTGTTTCCAAGTTATGCTCACAGGATCTTAACCCTCTATCGTCTGATCGTTGTATGGGACTATGGGGCGGTGTAAAAAAAAAGGAAATGAAGAGTGGTCCGTGCCGTCGTTAAATCATGTAAAAGTAATATTTTTACAGTGCAGTAGACGTCGTAACGATGACGGTGATGGAAAAAAAAAAAATGTCGGTAATAAATACGTTTGTAGAAACTCGCGCGAATAACAACCCCGTCGGGTGAGTTGAGCCGGACACGTCATCGACAACTTCGTCTACTGTACTGAATATATTATTATTTATACGGTATATATTACATTATATGTAAATTAATTGGATAATTTGTAGCCAAGTAATTTTATGAGTATTGTGCATAATAATATGATAATATATGCCTTCTTTTTGATTTGATGTGTTAAAAAAATTTTAAAATCAACTTAAAAATGTTTAAAAGAATTTTAAATAGTTGTTTTATATAGTTTTACTCGTTCATAGTATTCAGACACAACTATGTTTGAAATCGGTTGATTTATAAATACAGTAACGTATAGTACAATTTTACAATATTGTAAAATATATAAGAGTTAATAACAGTTACAAATGTTACAATAGTCTGCAAAGGTTGTACAATATATTGTTGTGTTTTTGAATTTATAAATTGCTTCAAGTCTTTTAAAATCTGACCGATTTTTAAATTCTACGAATAAACAACTAACTATGTCTTTATAAAATGAAAATTTTAGGTTTTTATTTCTTATTTTGTTTGTAAATCATTGCAAAATGCAACGTTTTTATTAAAGAAATTTCACTGAAATATTTCCACGACACAAAATGAGGACTGTAATCCAATTAATTCGCATACCCAATAATATACTGTATAAATAAATATGACCGGTTTCCGCCAAAATCGTAACTTTCCTTTTTCCGCCAAATCATTAGTCGATCGATTTTCTTTTCCGCCAAAACTATACCTTTCCACTTTTCGCTGATTCCCTTTTTCGCCAAATGATAGATAATTTACCATATACGAATAATTTATAACCAATATTTGTTTGATATTTTTAATCATTTATTATAAATTGGTCAATAATAATACCATATCCGGTAAATTGACCCTATGAAAATTTACAGGGCTTACATTACACTACTCACAAATTATGTAATTAGAAGATTACTTTACAAAAAATTTTAAAACTCATAATAGTTATATGATAAAAACAATCAAATCACAAATATCAAATATACATATTTGAGATAGTTGTAAAATAATAAAATATAATAAAAAAATAAAATAATGTAGTAATAAATGTAACAAAAATTATGTTAATGTGATATACATAAAATCTCGTCCCAAACTATTTAAATGATTTCATTTAATTATTTCGCCAAGTAATTTTTTAAATACCTAATTTATGACGAGGTTTGATGCATATTATAGTAAAACATAATTTTTATAACTATACCCAAAATTTACATACAGAAAATATGAAATAATTTTATATATATATAATATTTTTTAAATAACCTTATCTGACCTAACTATAACAAGAATAACTATATAAGAACTGTTGACAGGTGAGTGTTTAAAAACAAACAAACAAATTTTGGTAATTTTAATTATATGGTATCCCTAAATTATCTTTGTAGAAATATCATTTGGTGGAAAAGGGAAGAGAATAGTTTGGACGAAAAAGGAAATCGACCAAATTTATGGTTTGGTGGAAAAGGGAAAGAAAAGGAAAAGGGAAACGGGTCTCGCCCAGTTTAAAAATGGTTTCGTTTGAAAAAAAAAAAAAAAAAAAAAAATGAATATTTTGTTTTTCTCACACAAGGCACTTTCGTGTACGTCTACGCGAGCGTTCGGCCTGTGTTCTACATTCAGGTTGGCAAACATGAACGAGCAGACAATCGTCAGGTGGAATCGACGATAATATTATGAACGGCAGCTACGACGCGTGCGGACGACCAGTAGTAGTAATAGCATCGGCGGCGGACCTGTACCGGACGGCCGAGGCGGTGGCCCCCCGGGACACGGCGGCAACAGCAGCAGCAGCGGCCGCGGCGGCAATAGTGGCGGTGGCCGTCGAACCGCGCGGTGGCCGTTGAACGAACCCCTCCCCCCCCTTAGGGCGAACCGGCGAAGAGAGCGCGTTTAGGACCCGCAGCGACGGGCTGTGGTCGCACGCGATAAATACCGCAGCAGTGGCCACCGGCCACCGGCCGTCGTCCGTCGTGGTCGTGGTGGACGTTGTCCACCGTTGACCGGCCGCACCGCAAGTAACGGCGAGCGTGGTCGAGCAGCCGGCGGCGTGGGGGGTGCGTCGAGCAAGTGCAGCTGGTGGTGCTGCTGCTGCCGGAGCTGCCGCCGCCGCCGCCTGCGACACCACCGCCGGGCCGCCGCCGCCGCCGACGTCGAAACGTCCGACGCGTCCGGGTCGAGCGACGACCCGCGGCACCATCGACAGCAACTACTAGACGACCACAACAAGCAGCAGCAGCAGCAGCAGCAGCAGCAGCAGCAGCAACGTGGGCGCACAGTAACGGTGGCCGTGCAGCAGCAGTCGTCGATCGTCGCGCCCGAACAGGTCGAGGAGCTCCGCCGTTCGCTCGGACCGTTGCAGTCCCTGTCCACGTCGTCGTTGTCGACCGGATGCCAATTATTGTCGACGCGATCGTCGAACAGTGCCCCGTTCGTCGCCGCCGCGACCACAGACCGGAAGCCGTCCACGTCACCACCGCCGTCGGTCACCGACGAACAGCCGCCGCCGCCGCCGCCGCCGCCGCCACTGCAACAACAACAACAACAACAACAACAACAACAACAACAGCAGCAGCAGCAGCAGCAGCAGCAGCAGTCCGCGGCCAACAAGCCGCAACAGTTGCACGACATCGAGGAGGAGGACGACGACGATCAGCCGACGTTGGCCGACGACGACGGCCCATTGTTGTCGAGCAGCTCGTGTTCGCTGACCGTCCGGAAGACGTCCAACAGCCCGTCGCCCACGTTCTCGTCCGGCGGCGGACCCGCGTCCTGGCCAAAAGCGGCCGCGGCCACCGCTACAGCCGCAGCCGTAGCGGCCACAGCGGCCGCGTTCTCGTACGCGCAGACGTCCGCGTGCGCGGCCGACCGGAAGCGCAAGAAGAACGCGCGCACCAAGAGCGTGACGAGCGCCACTAGCTCGGACACGTGCGGCAGTGGTGGTGCCACGGACCGCAGCAGCGGCACATCCGCATCGGCCGGCAGCCAGTCGGCCGCGGCCGCCGCAGCCGCCGTAGCCGCCGTAGCCGCCAAGATGCAAGCGGAACAGGGCAGCATCGGCGATCTGCAGAAGTATCACAAGTTCCTCCGGAACCGCAGGCACACTCTGGCCAACGTTCGGTAAGTGCTGCACGTCAACTCATTTTCGTGTTTATTTAGGGTTGTCAGATTTCAAAATTAAAAATACAGGACAAACAAAAAATGAATTTTATCCACCCCTCCCCTATCCAACAGTTGATTCTTTTTCAAATAAAAATGTTTCTAGTTAATTTCTGTATTGAAGTTTTATAATTTTTCAATAATATTTCAACAGAATAATATGTTAATAAGAACGTAAACTAAATAAAGTATAAACATAACATTTTTAAACTTGTTAAAATAATTAAAAAAAAAAAAAAATGACTTTGTATTCTTTATGCAATAACTATTAGACAATAGGAATGAAATTATAAAACAAATATCACATTAATTTTATAAAAATATGACTATATTTATTTTAAGTTTTCAAAATTAATTGATTATTGAATTTCCTGATCATGCAGGTCTATCATATTTATCAGAACTTAGAAGAATGCATATGTTTTATAATGTTCATTGATATCCTAAGAGTTAAAGGGATGTATTGATAATTTTTTGAAAAACGGGACATTTTGGTATTCCGATGACATTTATCAGGACAACGGGACCTCTAGTTAAAATACGGGACGTTCCCGTATAATACGGGACATCTGGCAACCCTATGTTTATTGTAACGAGGTCAGTCCACGCAATATGTAGAGGAAAACTTTTTTTTTTTTTTTCCAAATTTTTATTGTAATAATTATTAAATAACTTACACGAAATAACTAAATAATTTGGTTACAATAAAATACCTGCCTCCTTTAAGCGCAATGCTTGTGTTGGTGGCATAAATTATGCTTAATAAAAACTAAATAATATAAGCTCACAATATAATAGATTAAATTAGAAAAATGATTTATAAACGAATATATTACAAATTCCAAAGAATGTTATTAAAATGATGTAAAATTTATATTTACATGCAAATTTCTTTATCTATTAACGAAAATAGCCATAACTGAATTTGTTTTTTACTACTCGTAATTCTAAAATTCCCGATGTGTATTTGCTTTTTAATATATAATGGCATTAAATTAAAAAAATTTCGGACCTAAGTAATCAACAAATTTTTAACCAAAAGATTTCTTACAGTAATTAATATTAACATCTAGTCTGGAGACTAAAAAAATATTAAAAACCTGATGTTAATCAAAATTAAACATCGGAATATTAGAGTTTCCGGAAAAATCAACTCTATAAGACGGCTATCTCAAAATGTATCGAAAATTTTAAAATAAAAATTTCATTATTTATCAAAACTTTAAACTCAATAAAATATGAAATAATTTTAGTCTTTGTCTCTGTAAGTCTTAAATAAAAAAAAATAAATAGAAATTGATTATTGTTTGGTGGGACATTCTAGAGTTTCAATCCAATCCAATGTGGTTTTTCTCATTGTGATTTATTTTCAATTTAAATACGCTCGTGAACACTTGCCTATTTTTATCCATATTATCATTAAAAAAAAAAAAAAAATTGACAAAAATTAGAGTCCATCAAAATGTCAACACAGTACGATATGAACGGATTTTTATTTACATTTGTTTATTAATAATTATGTTTTTAATTTTCATCCAAAGTGAATTATTATTCAGGATTTTTTAATCTTCGAGTTATTTTCACTATATATATATATAATGATATAATAATAATAATATTATTATATACAAAAAGTCACTACTCAGACTTTTATACTTTTATTTAACACTTCAGCTGCCACGAATAAAGTCGTGAGTGCGGTCCTAGTTGAATTATTTATCATGAGCAGGGCCATGGTGATTGCCGGCGCTACCCGTCGTTTTTAATTGCTGAACCATGGGTAATGAGGGTATTTTCTGATGACCATTTATTTTAAATGAAAATTCTAAAATCTAAACAGTCGGCCTCCCATATTTGTTGCTTGAAACGTACGGACAAGTTGCTTTTATTCCGATCAAGCCAATTTAAATCAAACCTGTTTCACTCGTTTTATTCAATGAGTGAAGATTACTTTTATGTATTTTAATTTTAAATAAAATAATATTATATTCGTTCGGATGTAAGGTATGATGGATGGAAGAGAGACGTTTTCACTTTTCGCAATTCAAATAGATACTTATGTGCGTATACAAACGTTTTAATTGGTTATGTTGTTTATAAAAATAATAATAAAATTGGTTGTGATTGTCGAATCCAAATCAAAATTTAACTATTTTGTACTGTAAAATAAATACATTAAATACAAATTGCACATTGGATTAATTATAAGTTGAACCGAATGACATGGACGGTTACGTTAGATTAGTTTCTCTCGAGGTATCCTACGAGGTGACAATAACAGATCATGAGTATCACGGGCAGTTCCAATATATTTTGTGTATAGATATAAAAGTCCAAAAATATTAATAATTTATTCACTTAAATTTAATTATAACATTCAGGTCACTTTCAGCAACGATTACTAAATAATTGACAGAATTCGATTAGCATACTCTTGAGATCGACGGCAGTACGCATGGAAGCTAGCCTGTTAAAGCATATTTCAATTCTCCAATCGTTATTGTTATGAAAGAGTGTACTTATCATGTCTCTATCATACCAAATTCCTGTTCAGCTGCTGCAATTCAATGTCATATAATAATAATCTAATATTATTAGAGTAACTTGATGTTTAATCAAACATAAATCCTAAAGCCTAAAGCTGTGCATGTACGTCATCTTTTAAAGATATTTTGATCTTTAAGTACTGTTAATTTGCTCCGATATTAAAGCTAACAACACAAAATCGATTCGATTGAATGTAAATTTGCCATTTTGCTATACTGCGCGTTGGTACGAAGGAAACGACGTATATTTTGACGTTATATTAAGACATTCTACCAGAGCGAGATTAATTGTAACGAATTAAGTAATTACATAAAAAAATATTTTATATTAATTTCAAAAGTTTATGATTGAAACGTATTATTCTAAAACGCTTTAGACACGAAGTTTATAAATGTGTTTTACAATATTGTACCACCACACTACATTATATTATTCGCCTTGATATTATATATTCCGTTGACAGTAAATCCACAAGAGTGGCGGTTTTTTTCGCTCGACTTTTCGCGTTAACAATGAAGCGTTGACGCGTTGACGAAGTGTTGCGGAAGGGGGAGGGGGGTACGCTGCATCTCACGACCCTTAACGCAAACGTTTTCTAGGCAACAGAACGATGATTCATTTCCCCAGTGCAAAAAAAAATTTTCGTGAGATTTTCTTCATTTTTGATAATTCAAGGTAATATTATTATTCAATATAGTACGAGTATGTACTCAATAACTTTCGCCGAAAAGTAATCTTAAAAATTACGGGTTGACCGATTTACGAGCCAATTTTACCAAATTTCGTACTTGCAGTGTAATTATTTTTCAAAAATAATTTATCAGACACGAGTTTCATATCGTGAGATACATTACTTATAATATTTATAATTTACATTCTAACAATCAAACAGAACTGGCTTTACCCTCTCTACTCGTGTTACTCGTATATTTAATTCATTTATGTTAACTCTTGAATGCTTAATAATTATATTTTCTTCGTCGTAAGTATTTAATAAAATCTATTGTCACATCTTCATTTCATAATAACAGTGTTTCCTATAAACTAAATCCATCGAGGTTAAATAATAATTAGGGTATGTATTTCAGTACAATAAAATCAAGAAAAGGGCCTTTAAAACAATTTCATTTACCTAACGCATTATAAAAATTCCATTATTTAGAAAATATTGTGGAGAAAAAAGTAAACCGTTTGAATTATGTATATTTTATATTTATTTACATGTATTAATTAATATATAATAAATAAATAAATGTATATTAATTATTAAAAATAATTTTTATTTATTATTAATAATTCGTAACCCAATAAGTTGATGCTTTTTTGTAGTCATTTCAAGTCATATAAAAACTTTCGACCATCAAATTCCTCTGCATCAGTTCAAAACGGTTTCATTAACAAAAAAATCCAACTGTTACGTCGAAACTTTTCACAACCAACCGCTTACCGTACCGTCTCAGTAATTAAACGTAAAGTACAGAAATTAAAAATACATCAAAGCAAATAAATTATTTTACATTCTGAGCGAATTATATAGAAGCGTTTTTACAAGATGTTTTATTTTTTTATTCTGAAAAACACTTTTTCGTATGAAAATACTTGTCAAAGGTGTCTCGACCAGCAATTTTTCGAAACTTAATTTGCCTCCAGATTGTATTTTAAACTAGTCATTTTTCGTAGTTAGGTTAGGTTAGGTTAATTTCTCATTTTTTTTTTGTTATAAAACTACCCAAAATTTGACAAAAAGACTCGGAAACCATCATTATTTGATCCAAACTTTATAAAAATTTAAACATAAACAATAAAATGAGAAGAGCACGATAATTTTGAAATTGTGAAAAAAAAATTGACATATTTTCTCATTATTATTTTTTCGTTTTCTTTATTTAACATAAACAAAAGAAAATAAAGTAAAGTCTAACAAAGTAAAGTAAAGTAAAGTATAGAAAAAAAATCAGATATACTTAACACCACGGTTATTCTTCACTCTTTGAGTCAGTTCTAGTTAAGAAATGATGTATCGTTTATTTAAAATTCAACATACCTACTAAAAGGATTTGACCCGATGAGCGAAGAATATACATCGTGCGAAGTATGTCCAGATTTTTTTTTTCTTTTCCTTTATTGATTAGATAAGAAAAAGTAAAGTGAAGTAAAGTGAAGTTAAATTTAGCAAAGTAAAGCAAAATTAAGTTAAGTAAAATATAGTAAAGTAAAGCAAATTAAAGCAGCGAAAATTGGAGACAAGAAAGCCAGACATACTTTGCACAAGAGGTATTCTCCGCTCTTTGGGTCAGGTACTTTTGGTGGGTGAGTTGAAAGTGACGATTTTTTTTTTTTTATATATATATATATTCTACATACCCACCAAAAGTGTCTGATCCGAGGAGCGAAGAATACCCGTGGTTCGAAGTATTTCCAGCTTTCTAGTCTGTAGTACTTTACTTATCTTGGCTTTACTTTAATTTTTTTAAATTCTTTTGTTTGCATTCAAATAGTATGTTGATCTAAATTTACCCGTTCGTAAAAAAAAAAAAAAAAAAAAAATTACAAAAAATTATCTAAAAACGAAAATCATTAGTCTACAAATCAAAAACACAAAATAAAATATGTTAAATTTTATGGTACGTGAATTTAATAATAATAATTGAGTTAAGACTGCTTTGTTTTTGAGCTTTTAGAGAAAACTACATATTTTTAGATTATAAAAGCCGCATTCTCTCTATTCATAAACAATATCCGTTGATGACAAAACGATAGGTCATATAGTTTTGCTTTTACAAAATATTAAACGTATCCTTCAAACACAAACGTTTCGCAGTAACCAGTCGTCCGTGCATTTCATCTCCACCATAACACCACCATAACCGGGTCCTGCGAGATTTCTCTCGGTCCGTACAGATAATAAGTGACCCTTAAACACACGCGGTATTATTCTCATACACATATATATATTTACAATCTCTCGAGATTTTCCTCTCCTCTCGAGGTAACATTTATCCGACACGAGCACGTGGTGTAGGTACATGACGCGTGGGTCTATGATACGCCGCGTAACTTTTGCCAAAGTGTAACGGGTAAGTTATCGGGCGGATACCACGCGTTTTTATATAATATTATATTCAACTCACGTACCATATTATAGAGAATATCCGCTCGGAACTTTCGAACCGTGTAAAGTTTTGTAAAAATCATTTTTCACCTTTCCCGGCCGCCGCTATCTGGTGTGAAGTCGCGCATAATAAAGTCATTCATTTTGATTTGACGGGACATTGTTGTGCGCTCTTGCATTGGTTGTTACTATACCCCTGCAAAGAAATCATAAATTAATTTTGACATATTTTCAATATTGAATCGCATTCAACGGTTGCCCGCCGCGGGGTTTTTTTTTTTTTTTTTTTGCGGCCGCGACCAGAGAAATAATAATCATCATTCATCACGACGAATACCTACTATACGATAATCACCTTATTAATTATTTTAATTAATATGTGTGTGTGTGTGTGTGTGGAAATAAACTCTATTGTTTATAAAACAATAAATAATAATAGATCGGATAAAAACGATCTATTAACGGTAACCGTCTGAGGTTTATAACGAGATCTCGTTCCCGTTTCGACATCATCCCTTAACCCGACAAACTTTTCAGAATAATATGATCCCCCGTTTTAATCCCGTTATCCATATAATATTATTGTGAGCGTATATGAATGTTTTATAATAATATTTTTACAACTTTGAATTGAAATTATAAAACTCGATATTAAAATTTCAAAAATGTGAGTTAAAACGTAAGCGTACAAATTTAAAAAAGTTCGATAAAGTATCATCATTTACGATCTTACAAAATTATTCCATTTTCAAATCGCATTATCTGCGGATAATAGTAATATAAATTTTTCAACATATAAAATAGAAATGTTTTTTTGGATCCTGTAATCATTTAAAAACTGGATATCGTTAGAAAATAATACAGCAATATAGAGGAAATATTTTCGATGTGTTGATACATTGGTGGCAGAAAAAAATATTTTCTAGTGTTTCACTGTCTCCTGATTATACTTTATACCTTTGTATTTTTTTTTTTTTTTTTTATGGTTTCTATTGGGTTATTAAAATACAACAAATAACAATATTGTAAAACAGAAAATGACAACCACTCAACGTCGATCTCGTAAATGTCAGGTTAGGTTACAATAATTATTGTATCATAAAGTTTAAATAAATTACAAATAATTGTAATTGAAATCGTTAAAGAAATTTTTTAATTTTTAAATCATCAAATAATTTCTGGAGATTTGATTTTCAATCACTAAATAGTTTATCCCAATTTTTATTCTACAAATATAATCACCCAACTTTACAATGCATCGATAACATTATTAATTCGATTAAATCCAAAGCTAATGTGCAGCTAATATCTAAACAAATTATTATTCATGAAAACATAATGTAGTTTCATACATTTTTATTCACTTAGCGGAACAGCGTGTTATTTTTTAAAATTTTGAACTGATTTTTCGACAACTAAAACTAATCGAATTTTTGTAGTGAATTGTGAAAAAACAAAATCAAATACACCCATAGACGAAAACAAAATCTGAAATGCCTCTGTACACGTACGAGTTGGCAGCACACGTGTCTTTTCAATAATCATTTTATCCCTGTGTGCTCGGTTGATAAAAAAAAAATATATATATTCATTGCAATCGTTTTACCTCAGTCCCATCGTTTTTGGTAAAGAAACTCGCGTTATTTTTCATCGATTCGATTTTATGACCATAATTTTGTCGTTGAATTCTCGCGATCGGGTTGTGGATTGGGAAAAAAAAAAAAGGAAAATCTCATCGCGGATGACGTTGTAGTTTCATCAGTGGAGTTTTTCGCAGAGATTCGTACGATTACGTTCAACATTTCATAAAATCCCTAGTCTTAAATTGTTTTTTTTCCCCTATCCTTTGGTGTCAGATGGACAGCTCGTTGGGTTTGAAAAAGTCGGTGTGCACAAAATACTATGAGTTAAAAACAATTTTTTTTTTCACTTAGTTAATGTACCTTTATTATTTGATAATAAACACATAGTTAATGTACTTTTAGTTATTTTTAAAAATATTCGAATGGTAAAATATAGATGCTAAAAAAAATGATCACATCATTTTCTATCTGCGGTTAATACTTCTAAATAGCTGACTTAAGTAGTAATTTTTACACGTTTTAAAAATTGGAATTTTTATAAATTTTATTTTTTAAGTTTTATGAAATTTTAACTTAAAAAAAGTAATTTTACATCAAAATAAAAAATGTATACAAATTCTAATTTTTAAAACGTATATTATTGTTGTATAATTATGTACATACTTAAGAGTAATATATGCATTCACCGAAGGATCATATATTTTCAAAAAAATTACATTTTTCTAAAAGATGGGCTCGATGAATAGTTTTTGAAAATACTTTAAAGTCAGAATTACGACTCGAATGAACGTTAATGCCGAAAACGGCAGATTTATTTTCGTTATTATTATTTGATGACAAAATTAAATTTTTCGGTTTAAAGGGGAAAATTTCATACAAACTCACTCATAGTATAATATATAGTTTTATGTACCTATTATATATTTATGATTTTATATAATAATCGTTCGAGCCGCCATTCTGTGTGCGCAGGGATTCTCCGTAACGTTTATGACCAAAAGGGCGGCTATGAAATATATTTTAAAACCCTCGAAAACTCATTGAAAACGGTTTTGGGGGGGGGGGGGGGTGGCTGGTGTTGCGGCACGTACGACGTGTGACAGCCGTGTTATTGTGCACTTTTACGAGGCTCCTCGAAAAGCGCACGTGAGTGTACGCGAAAATATCCTCGCACGTTATACACACGCCGCGTCGACATCGAATCCACTACTACAACGACTTATACGAGTACTTACAACGCACAAAAGCAACAGTCGGTTAGGCTGGGCCGGCGTCATATGGCTCGCGGCTGCGGCATCGTCTGCTACCTAACCTCTGGTGGCGGCGGCGGTGGTTCCACCGAAAATCGTTGTGAAAAATAAAAATAAAAACTACTACTACGGAAACGTGTGATTATTATCTCGTAACTTTTCTCGAAATCGTTTTATGTGTGTGTGTTTCGAATAGTGATTTTTTTTTTGAAAGCGTTAAAAATAAAAATAAAATAAAAAACACTAGCTTCTTCATTTTGTTCAGAATCTAAAATTAATACCGTTTTTGTAACTGACGTTTTTGATTATGATTAATAATTAAATATTTGTTTCAAATTCCTAAGTTTCTCCTAAGTTTTGGAAAAACAATATTGTGAATTTCAAAAAAATTCCTATTTAGAGCATCAGTTAGAGGAAATTTTCAATCTATTAAATTGCAGGGTGAAATTTTTTGATAAGTTTAACTAATATTTACATTACTAACCGACTAAACATTTTTATGCTATAATAATTACTTCGGCTGCAGACACAGAAATTCAAAAATAGTATTGTAGAATTTTATTTTTTGAAATCATAGTATCAAAGGCAGTTTAACATACTTCCAATAAACGTCAAAAATACTTAAACCATATATGTAATTATTCATTTAAGAACAGACGTTACACTAAATATATGAATTAAATGAAAACATCGGAATGAGATGGACAATATTTTGAAATCTACTTAAAAATAGTGTTTACAGAAAAAAAAAAAATAATAATCATCATCATTGCAAAAATCATTAGTTCCTTATAGCTTATACCTTATACCTATGTTGAAAAATCTCTAACTGATCTCTAACTTGCATTCATTTGAAATATAAGTTATATATATATATATCTAAAAACGAGAAAAATCACGTTTTTCTCTCGTGAGTAGGTAAGGAGACGTCACCAAGTATTTTTTAATTGAATGCACACACTTTTATAAAAATATAATTGAGTGTTGTCTTTGCGGCAAAGCGACTGCGGGTGAAAAACAAACTGTAGCCTGTAACAATATAACAACAACACTTAGGCGCTCGCTATTGTCCCCGGGAGGAGAGAGGGAATTTAATATTTTTTAACGAATTGCTGCGACAAGAAGTCTCCGCGTCGAGTCGTTTTTCGTTTCAACGACTACCTTTGGGTATAAACTTGCGTTTCAAGAATATTTATATTTTATTATACTGCACATATTTTAAGTATTATAAAACGAAACCGTAGTAATGAATGAAAGAGTAGAAAATTATAATTAACAGGATTTGACATTTATGCTGCTTAAAAGAAATGAAAATCGACTGAATTATTGTTTCAAGAATACCTAAAAAATAATAATGCAGTAAATTATATAATAAAAGACGATCAATTTGAAATATTATACGATACTATTAAACAAAATGTTGAAAAAATAAATAAATAAACGTTTTTCTAATTATTATAACGAAAAATAATTTTTATCAGTAGAGAATTCTGTTTTACACCAGAAAATGTTATCGCGTTTTCGTTATTATCTTTATGATCATTTTGTTATATTCGTTAATATCATTTTCTGTGAATAAAATAATTTTCACGTAGATTTCGACAATAAACGATTGAAAAAATAAAATCGTTGAGCTTTAAGAGAACTTTACGCAGTCTGTAAAATTGAATTCTATCGAATTGAAAATGTAAATTTGTAATAAAGTTTTTATCGAAAGAAAAGAAATAATATATTAGGTGAAAAAAAAAAATCGGTTTCATAAAATTTCTAACTTAAAATCCTAATGAAAAATAATTTAAATAATGATTTTTCAGAGCCATTAATTGGTTTACAGCTGATAACATCTAGAATATTCAAATTTTGTCCGAATAAGACTATATGAGAAAAAAGAAATAAAATATCCCAAAAAATAATCAAACTTTTTCAGTTTAAAAATTTTTAATTTCTTCTTCTTTACATTTTCAAGGAGTTGTATGTTAAATAATAATTATTGGCCAATAATGAAATGAGGGTTTGAATGTTAGTGATTTAATGTTTCAGTCAGGCGTAGTAAGATTGTCGAGCGTAGGTCATTTTAAGATAAGGATACATATATATCCTGTTTTTTACGGTCCGAGGATTATGAGGACTATATATAAATCGATCGAAACGCTTCTAAAGAACTCGTTCAGATAGCTTAATAGCAACTCGTAAAGTCGAGTTTTTTGGACATGATAATAAAATGAACGATTCACTCGAATATTACCGTAAGCTTATTGGAAAAGGTTAATAATTGGGATTTAAAAAGATAGTTCTTCAAGGTACGATCTAAGAGTTTTCTGATTTCCCGGTAAGTCGTAGACCCACATCCCGTGTAAGTCGTTTGTTAAATTTTAACCCGAAGTACTTAACTTAATTCGTTGACAGTATAAGACTCGATTAGCGAACGAACGTGACAGACGGACAGATGGGATTTTGCGGCAAAGTAAAAGTTACACGCATGGACTCGAGGATTTCGTTTAGTTTTATTTTCCGACGATAATAATAATAACCTTTGCTGCGCAATACGTCTAATCGAGAACAATGCGTCTCCTCTCTCTTCTGTGTTTTACAATGTGACATTTCCTCCGACGTATCGTGGGAGAAACGGGTCGTAAAAATAAAAATACTGTGCACTAATCGTAAAAATAAAACCTTGTCGAATGACCCCGCGCTGGGAAACTTTAATCAAAGGTTGATAAACTCGGAT
Organism: Stegophylla sp. TES_Ste_2020; assembly: GCA_025469315.1. Taxonomy (NCBI): domain Eukaryota; kingdom Metazoa; phylum Arthropoda; class Insecta; order Hemiptera; family Aphididae; genus Stegophylla; species Stegophylla sp. TES_Ste_2020. The sequence goes on along the minus strand of JAIPRM010002180.1, from coordinate 4,619 downwards.
CGGTGTCGGATTTAAGAAGTGATAACGCGGTGATTGCCCCCCCTCCAGTTATTTATTATTATTTGTTCATTAAAAATCATGTTTATAAACCAAACCAATCTCCCCTTATTTTTATTACTAATGCATTTATTCATGGACGTTGTTATATTTGCATGCCATTCTCAGACTGAATGTGAAATTGTTCAAGAGATAGGATCATATTCCATAAAAACGCCCACATTATTTAAAAATAATATTATCGTTTGTATTTTAATAAGTTTATATTACTGACAACCGTATATCATTGTGCTGAACTGACTCCAGTGTACTTTGCTTAGTTGCTTTATTCATAAATATTATAAATAACGAAGACGTCGAAAATCGGTAGAAGAATATTCATTGAATTATTCTCGCGATATGAATTCCCCCCCTCCCCTATCCGGCCACCTACCCGTCTTCAATGATCTGCTCCAGACCCCCTTTCACCGGTTCACAGATCGTATAACCGTACGTTATAAAAGGTTTTCCACTAAATATGGATGACGGACGTTTTTACGTTAAGTATTCATGTACGACTCGCAGCGGAATTTCGCGGTAGAGTGAAAAGACGCGTGGCGGCGCGTTCGAACGAAACAAAAGGCTGCTTTGGTTAACTCGTGCAAAAGTGAAAACGCTTTTGTTTTCGTGCCATATGAATCATCGCGTTCTCGTCATCAAAACCGCATTTGTAATAATTCATTTGTGGAAATGGCGATTCGTCAACCGCACACACACACACACACACACACACGCACACAAAATATTATATAATATATTATATGAACGACAGTTATTAGCTCCGAAGTTTATGCAAAGTTTGCATATTCTGTTATTTATTACGAGAGGAGGAGAAGATAGACGTGAAAAAAAAAAGTGTCAGAAAGCACAATTGAATTTTATATGAATTATTGCCAGGGAAGAAAACGCTTTTTAGCGCAAAAAAAAAAGAAAATCATTTTTTTTTTTTTTTTTATAATTTTAATTGAAAAGTTCCTTAATGCTAGTGGTGTACATTTTTACTTCATAATATATACACAATAAATAAATATACGGTTAGCAAGAGGGTAGACATAATTGATTATATAAGTTTAAGTACGGAATTGGATGTATTGACGTGGAAAGACAGTGAAATTTTACGGGAGAAATCAAATATAATAATAATATGACACTGTAGCACAAAAGAAGATTGGCGAGAATCGAATGCACTAAAATTATTAATAACGAACTATCGAATTGTTTTACCCTAATATGATTGACGAGTAGGGGTTAGTACTAACTATTGCAAATGATTTTCATCTCCAATATCAGCTAACCTAAAAATCTGCACCTAACCGATTACTTCTTCAGAGGTGAGCCAGTTTCATTATCTTCCTGCAGAGTTCACATTTAATATGATTGAACACTAGGTAATCACAATTTGTCTTTTATAATTTATTGTTTTAATGGTTTTTGTTAAAAAACAGAAAAAAATCGTGAATAATTATCGTGAAATCCAGTTGCCCACGTCACATTCGAAGTATTCAACGATTCTGCCAACTCGAAAGTTGGGTTCGATTGTCTTTGCGATTGTATTAGATTCGTATAAAAAAACAACTAAGTTCAGTATTACCGATTATTATAAATATAACACAACAACAAACAAATAAAATAAAAAATACGTTTTAAAGTTTGGTACTAGATTGAAGAACACTCAAGAGTTTAAGTTTGAAAGAATTTCTTCTGTGCTAACAAAAATTATATACTATATTATATTACTTTGTATTCATAATGATCCAGAAAGCCCTTAGTTTTACGAATTTTGAGAAGAAAGGCATATATCTGTTACAAAATGTATTTTTAGAATCAATATAATATGCTCTAGATAATAAATAATTAAAAATTCTCTATTTTTCTTTCTCTCTCTCTAATGAGCTAATAGTGAGATAGCAGCAGCCAACGAGTGGTCTGAAGGACTGAAAGACAAAATTACATGACGTATGCGAGATAAATGAAAGCGCGTGCAGCCGAGGAGAATACTCTCAAATTTTTTACGGCTTTTTCGTGTTTAAGGCCAATGTCATATGTAAAACATCGTATGAGAAAGAGTTTTCGAAGACGTACAACTCGACCGTGCAAGGGGTTCAACGTGACGTTTTTAATTTATCATTTCTTTTAGACCTCCACCATTTTAGTCTACCACACTGCCACCGGCGGATTCGCTGTCAAGCTCGTGTGAAATATGAAAACCCTTTATCTCGTCACCCCCCGTTTCCTCGTTCTCGCCACTACCCTCTCGATCGGGACTGTCTTGGTAGTCTCGTTCCATCAAACTCACGCCTCGGGGTTGCTGCAGGTCGCTGTGGCCAAAAATAATTCGTAGGCTCGCGGAGTTTTGATCTGAAAACGGTCCATCCCACACGGCGACGAACGCTAATAATAATTCGCTTGTTGGTCCGTCTGTCGCTGCTATCGGACCAACTACAACCAGTTTATTGAGCTTCTTCACCAGTGACCTAGGGACAATATAGGGGAGCCGGATGCCCACGAATACAAGCAAAACTAGAGGAGTGCCAAAATAAAGCAAAAACTTTCAAAACCGTCAAATATCTAAACCGTAATTTATTATAATTATTATTACTTTTACTATTGTATTCTCCGACTCGTCCTCTTAGAGCACGAAATTATTAGTTTAGCATTTACACGTTATAAATTAATATTTTATATTTCCAAAAAAACAGTTTGATAATTATTACCATAACAAAAATAACCACAGTAATCCGATTTTGGTTTCGGTTCTCTTAATCGTTATAAAATTTGGTTCCGGTTAAAAAAATAAAAATATCACAAATTAAAAGCTATTTTATTCCTTTGATTTTAAATTTACATATTGAACTTCTAGTACAAGAAGGCGCCACGAGTCAAAAAACGAAAATATTCAGTAAATACAATATACCTACGTAGTACAATAATCACTTTTGAAAAAATTATAATTTTTAACAAAATCAAATAATTATAGATTGCACCGCTATCAAAAAATGCTGATAAAATTAGGAATACAATAATACCAATATCCACAATAACTCAAAAATCGTTTTTTTATTTTTTACTTGTGGCCTTCTTTTACTGGGGAATGGGGGTACGATATAATGGCATACCGTAGTTCCGGTTACGTGAAATAAGAAATATTATAGTTTCAACAGGAGTTCTGTTTCCTAGATTTTCTTCAAGCACCGATGCTTTATCCCTAGTGGTACGTGCTCCAGATGTTTCGTTGTAGGAGATCGTTTATGTGGTATACCTAACCTATAAAAACGATTTTTCACTTTTTTTTTTTTATGTGTAAACCTAAATGGTTGGAGGGTGGATAAACAAAAGTTTAAAAACTCGATGGACTGGGCCTCATCACATAAATAATTGATCGATATGTATGTAGGACATTACCTTCGTGTCGCCATCGCAGATAATATCCCGGGGCCGAGATGGTGGTGGTGGCGGCGGTGGCAGGGTGTTTGTGTGTATGACACGTGACGCTCTGACTACGCGCGATCAACAGTTGTGCAAGTGACCGTAACGTCACATTATTATATTTTAATCCCTGTGTCCGCATGTATCGTCCTGTATGTTATATTATACTATTATTATTATTATTATTACTATAATAGATACATCACGCGGTAGTTTAATAATAATGTACGGCGTGACACAATTTAATAAATAAACGTCATATACGCGCGTATAATATAATATGATGCACGTCACGTACCAGTGACAATAAATATTAATTATATGCCATTTTGCCGTCGTTGTCGCGTAGAACACATTCGGCCCGGCGACTGCAATGGGTTTTTTTGAAATTCCTAGTTCCGAAATATAATTTAAATCCTTTCTGTTGAACACCAATTGCAGGGTCCATGCTGAGGAAATTTGCAACAGATACGACAGTTCTCATCGTGATGGCCAGGAATCAGGGGCATCATAAGGGCCGTTGACTAGAAATATGTCTCTCAAAAGCATTCGAATTTTATCGTTCTGATGCGTTACATAAAAATTCAAAATTCAAATCAATAATTAAACAGCTGATATAATATGGTAATAGTATTTAAATTAACAAAAGTATAGGTGAAAATAAGAAACGTGAACACCAGAGCTCCATCACAGAAGTCGTTTTTAACCATAGGGATGATTCTTTTCTTTTTTTACAAATTAATAAATAATTTGAGATTTCAAAAACGATAGCGAAATAATTCAAATTTTAGTGTACAAATAACAGGAGTGTCACTTTTGAAGTAGTCCAAAAATATTGGAAATTTTAAAAATACGAACACATCATCGAAAACCCCGAAATTGTGTTCTAGGGATTATGAAACATATTTAAAAATTCTGCCCCACCCCTTCCTTTCAATCTACGTTACCTAATATTGCAGGATATTTTTCCATGGGAAATTGAACAATATGACTAAAAATTATATTAAAGGAGAAATTAAAAAGAAATATCTTAAAAAAAAGCGGACATACTTCGCACGATGGGTGTACTTCGCACGATGGGTGTACTTCGCACGACAGGTGGTATTCTCTTGACGGGCGTATTATATTTTAAAGAAACGATAAATCATTTCTTCAGT
>JAIPRM010002179.1:0-32040 GCA_025469315.1 Stegophylla sp. TES_Ste_2020 | reverse complement strand
TCGAGTCGTTTTTGTCAAATTTTGGGTAGTTTTTTCCAAAAAAAACATTGAAGAATTGAGAAATTCAAAAAATGACCTCTCTAAAGTACAATCTAGAGACAAATCGGGTTTCAAAAAGTTATTGATCAAAACTTTTGGACAAGTATTTCTATACGAAAAGTTGTACACAGAAAAAAAAATTAACATCATTGTAAAAACACTAGCTTCTCTTCTTCACTTCATTCAGAATCTAAAAAATATTGTTATAAAACTATGTTTTATTATGCAATTCAAAAGTAACTTTGATATGATTTTAATTTCTTTTATACTTCACTTTCAATGATTTATTCATTCTATCATAAGGTTGACTTCGTATAGAGGATTGGGAAAGAGACCAATTTAGAACTTCTGTAAAAAAAAAATGGAAGTATCAAAAACTTCTCCAGATTTAAAAAAAAATGAATATTGTTTAACTTATAACTATCCCAATTTTCATATTAATTAATAATACATAAATTGTGAAAATAATGTAGCTTAATTTATCTCAAAAGGATTTGGGAAAAAACATTAGTACAAGACCGACATAGAGTTGAAGTTCACTTATTCTATTTTATTTTTTACTATCGAATTTTAATTTTATTGTTATCTGCTTTAATATTCAAATAAAATATATGAATGTATTATAATATTACATACATGTAATGTAATATACATAAATATTTACAATTTTGAATTTATTTATGCCCAACCCTTATTTCATAACCCTATCTTATTACAAATCTTATACATTTTCATCATAACCAACAAAGAGTTATACCAATAAATTAAACATTTCAGTTTCATAATTCAAAAAAAAACCTTTCTATTCTCTAAAGTATCATCTTGAGGCAAATTCGGATTCAAATAGTTGCTGATCAAAACTTTTGGTCAAGTATTTCTATACGAAATATGTATACATAAAAGAATAATAAATATTGTTGTAAAATACAAGCTTTATTTAGAATCTAAAATTCATAAAACTAATTATATTTGTGATTTCATAACTATAACTACCATAATTTTATACATATTCTTAAGAGCAACGAACCTGAAATTTAAAAAGAACCAAACCTACATACAAAATTACACAAATAATGGTATTAAATATGGTTTTTTTATTCATATATACTTAAGTATTCACACTTTAAATGGATGTGTTGAAATCATTTTGGTATAACTTTAACTAATGAACTCTGAATATAAAAAATATAAATATAATCTCTTTTTTTCATGTTATTTCAATCAAACATTTTAAACAATAAACAACCATGAATTAGTAATATTTTATTAACATTATTTAGATTTAAGTATAATCACATATTTCATAATTACTCCATTTTAGGCAAGATGTATAAATATTTAAAATTATTATTTCATGTTTATTTAGAGTAGAATACTGACAGAAACTGAATGTAAGCTTCTTCATTAATGACCACATTAATAATAGTATAAATATACTTTTCAATTATGTCAACAATCAGTTATTTTCTCTTTGTATTAATAAAATATGAAATATATTTAATGATGTTTAAAACCACCATCCAACAAATTTTGCAATATTCAATACAAGTCATTCCATTTTTATAAAATATAAATTGATAAATTGATTTTTTTTTCAAATTTTCATTCAAAAATTTTATCAAACAAAATCATTTGATATCAATTATTATTGTAAATTTTAAAATCACCCAATATAGTATTGAATGTTGAAATATTATTATGACTAATAATTAATAAATTATTAAACATAATCAATTTTTTATAACCCCAAAAGTAATGTTAGTAGTGCAATATAAAATGTTTTAAAACAAATATTTATATAAATATAAAATAAATATTACAAATTATTTGATAAATAATACATATAATAACTGATTAAAGAATAACCAAGATTTCTCAAACATTTTGATAAAATTTGTATCTTCTTATATAATAATAGTTTGGTTACCTGTTATATCAAAATACACCAAAAATATCCAACCAAATATTAGTAGCAAGTTGATGTTTATCAATAAGACTAAATAAACACATGAATTTTAAAAAGTAATGATTCAACTTCACCCACAAAACACCAAAAAATACCAAGCATTAATTGCAAATAATGATTTGCAGAAAAATATTTTTTTATAAAAGAAACTTTATTTATAAAAATATTTAACGTAAATGCACACCAAATTCAAAAACATTTTTTGATTTACATTCATTAACCCCAAAATTAAAGGAAAATAGGTATGTATAATTAATAATTCTAAACTGTGAGTCATTAGAATTTATCAACACAATTAATGATACAAGTTAATTTTAATACATGGCTTCAGATTGTAAAATCTATATTTTATCAACTTTAAAAATAAAACATAAAATTAAAATACAAACTATAATATTACAATCATGACTTTAGTTAAAATCTTTCATCAAATATCTATTAAATAAGAATAGAAAATGATAAAGGATTTGCATTTTTAATTACAATCATAAAGAATATAGGTATGTATTATATAAAAAATATTGTGAAATTCTTTCTATGTAAGATCCCATATACTCGTTGCAATTTTTTTATTTAATAACTCCATAATATATTTTCAAAATAATCTGGAATCAACATTTTGAAGCGCTGGATTCTGTAATTTTAGACACAATGTATATTCTGTCCAAAACAAGGTAAAATCACCTGGATAAAATGTTTTACTATAATTTATGAATAATTTGGAAATATACAAAATTTAAGGCCAAGTATATAAATCATTATGACAGGGAAAAATATATATTGGAAATTAAAAATACTGACAACTAAGCTGTTTAAATGCTAACCAATTTCGGATTTAGCAATGGATATAACTGAAATAAACAATTTCAAAAAAATAATAATAAATTAAGAACAAACAGAAATGATTTGATAAATATCAAGTCTACTCACCAATTATACCCGAGTGTTAAATCCGAATTGATTGCTCACAAAGATAAGAAAAAAAACTTATTCTTCACCTACTATACAACTCAAAATTTTTCGTAATGTATACATACACATTTTGTTAAAATAATTAAAATTTTTATAACATGATTTCTAATTTAGGAGTAAAGTACAAATTAATACTAACAAGTTTAAAATAAAATTATTTTAAAAGTGTAGTATTTTCTATGATTTTCTTTTTTCTTCTAAACTTATAAACAACAGGAAAAATGATTACAATCATGTTAAAACTACATTTAATATATATTATTATTATTATCATTATTTGTTTGACGTTAGATTAGAATGTAAATATTTTAAATTCTATAAAATAAATTGTTAGGAATACAGATGTAAATTTTTCCCCTCAATAATATGTCAAAAATGCCACATAGCATTAATAAAAAATAAAAAAAACAATTGAATAATATGTAACTGAAATAATTTTTGATTTTTTTTTTATATAAGATACTTTTATTCATCCTGTCATATTACTTGAGAGTATAAATAAAAAATAATAAAAATGCCAGCGTAAAAAAAAAGAACAAAAATACAGTTAAACCTTTGCTCTTAATTAGATTTCTTACATTATCATTAAAACTGTATTATAGATAAGACTTGGCGATATAATATATATATATATATTTATATTATTATGAATAATTATATAAATATTTATTAGTTATCATACCATAAAGTGGGCTGATACCAGACATAGTTGGTGTTGTAAGAGCTTATAAGAAGTAATCTGGTGTCCTACGAGTGACATGTGGTTCGCCGCGTCGTGGTGCTGGATCGAATTGCAAACTGAAAATATCAAACAATTCAAAAATGTTGATCCACTCAAAGTATTACTAAAATACTTACAAGGAGTATTTTAAGCCATCATCTAATTCCATAATAGCCGCTTGGTTACCGCATCGATAACAATAATTAGGTGCCGAAAATATTGTAACTACATTACGATCGTGACACCTAAAATAAATATTGTAAAATATATACTATACACAAATATTTGAAAAATATATAAGTTTAACTAACCAATTGTAACCTTCCATTACAAGTTGATGAGCTCTAGAAACAAGTGTCAGACCATTTGAATGATTGAATGTTTCTGAAATATCTTGACCGAATGTATAACCGGCCCCTCTAGGTGATATACCCCAACCAATTCGATCATCAGGGTCTGACCATAATAGATCACACATGGGACCCTACAAATTAAATAAAAATAATAGAATACAGTTCATAAAAATAACAGTAAAGTATTACTTCATGAGGGACTTCTTGCATACGATCTAATGCTCTAATGTGATCTAGTGTGTCAATAGATGGAGACAACCCTCCATGAAGACAGAATATCTGTTCGTCAACGAGTGCAGTCAGTGGGAGATAGTCAAACAGGTCAGTGAAGAACTTCCATACGTTTGCATTGCCATACTTTCGCAAGCATTCGTCATAGAAGCCATACACTTGTGTAATCTGTCGGCTCTCATGATTACCTCGAAGAATTGTTATTCTTTCACGGTATCGTACCTACAAAATATTCTTTAAATAAAATTGTCATCAATAATGCTCTACTAGCTTACCTTTAGAGCAACCAATAATGTAACAGTTTCAACAGAATAATAGCCACGATCAACATAATCTCCCATGAATAAGTAATTCGTGTCTGGAGACTTTCCACCTATTCGGAACAGTTCCATTAGATCGTGGAACTGTCCGTGCACATCTCCACATACTGTCACCGGACATTTCACTTCTTGTACATTGGACTCTTTAGTCAAAATTTCTTTTGCCTGTAATTTTTAAAAATCTCGTTGAGTTATTTATTCATACAAATTATTAGCTAAATTAATATTAAAGAAGGTAACATACAAAGTTTTTGTTTAAGGCTATTTATAATAACTTCACTTGGATAGTATTCAAATTTTTGTTATTATTTAGGTAAATGTATAAGTGGCTATTTTTATAAGGGGTGAAAATAAAAATACTACTACCAAATTAACTTATAATTAATACACACATGTATATGTTTAAAAATAAATTACATCCATTATCAAAAAAGATACCATACCTAAAATTATCATTAAGTGTAACAGACATTAATGGAATATATTGATTTTGTTTTGTTTACTTCAGTGACTGTGCAATTTTTCTAACACTATCAAATTAATGAAATAAGAGCAACAATATTTTGATTAAATTAATATGTGAAATAAAAACTAATGAAACCAAAAATTAATTTAATCTACTTTATTAATATAATATACCTATAGATAACAAATAAACGATTGACAATAGCTACCTAGGTACTTTAATCAATTAATAATCTTTTTCAAGTTCCGAGCCAAAACATTTAGTCCCTTTAAAATAAGGTATGGGTTTTGTTAAAATTCAGGTGAAAAAAAAAATATAATATAAAGCCATAAATAACACTTATGAAATTAAGATAATACATTTTAAAAATTAACTCGTTTACCAGTATTTCCCAACACTCTTTTTTATTAAATAAATTTATTTCATTTTGGTACATATTATTTATTCTCAACATAACAGTAATTTTCTCTGGTTTCCATTGACCAGTATTCAATCCTATACTAAATTCATATTATTCACTATAATACAAATTTGATATTAAGTAGATCTTAAATAAAATAAAAATTGGAATGATTTTCAATACTTATAAGACATTTAAAATTATTTTTTATACATTTTTAGTAGCATATTTTTGGTCTGAATAAATAAACTTGAGGTTTACAAAAATCCCCTTGAGATGGCACCAGTGTAATTTAGCTCTATTGAGTCAATGTGTAGAAAGAATACTTAAAATTGAATACCTATTAATAATGAGGTATTGTAAGTTATCTAACATCGCAAATGTATATAAATTTAAATAAGTATTGTTAAAAAGCATTACATTATAATATCGGTAGATATTCAAATTTGAATGGTTAACTCATAAAAAAAATGATTTTCTCAATTGGACTTTAAAAGCATTACTTATTTTTATGCAAGGATTCTTCTTAAAAATCTATTTAATAAACATTATTTAGCACTGAATTTAGTATAGCTACAATTCAATAAAAGTTATATTGGTTTCCAGTTAACTAGACATTTTTTTTTCTTTCATTTGTTAATTTGAACTCAAAGAAAGAATTTAGAATTCAGATTTTAGAATTTAGATTAATTAGATAAAATTTAGATTTTAGAATTCATATTAAACTTTATAAATTAATTTGTTAATTTATATTTTAAAGTATGCATGCATATCCAGAATATTGTCAATGAAATTAATTATACATTAATAACTCTTTTAAATATTAATAACTCAATTAAATCATTTATTCAATTGACACTAAAATATGTTATAGGTGATAGAAGAAACGTTAAAAACCATACAATTTTAAAGAGTATGCTTATATCATCACAACATATTTAGAATACAAATTAAATATAAGTTTAATAAATTTTATTGTTACCAACTTCAGCAAAAGATATAATGAAAAAATTCTAGATAATATCAATAAATTATTCTTCAATTTGTTAATTACTAAATATACCTAGGTACTTATGAAAAAGTTTCAGATAAAATATTGGTCAAATACAAGCACTCGCCAAAATAAAATGAGGGTAGATAAATAAGATAATATACCTTATGATTTTCCATAGGCATATAAGATAAATATATTTAATTTAGTCACTTAGGTATATTATATAGAAAATATACATTATACCAACCAACTTTTATTATTAATTTTCCATGAATAACATAATTAAAATACATTAATGTATAAATTAAAATAAAAAACGTATTAAGTTAAGTAAACTGAATGATTCATTTAAAATAATAAAAACAAGACTAAATCCATAAACTTTATTTTTTTGATTACATTAGGTACCCAAGTTAGTTTGATAGATGTAGGAATTTAATACAGTTTTCAAAACTTAAGATAGAAAAAATCGAAAATAAATAATACAATTATAAATAGGAATCCACCTATTTCAAATTATGTGAAATGTATCTTCATTAAATCACACAATTTATCATATTCTTAGATAGAAAATAATATTATTACCTACTTACTAGTAAGTAGCATTTTAAGTAAACAAAAATGTAAATACTTAAGTGGATAGGTACTACAATAAATCTTTATTTAAGGTAATATAAGCTTATATCAATATATTTATAAATAGCTCAGATAATAATTTTTAATAGATAACCACTTTCTACAATGCTTATGATACAAATATATATGAATATAATTAGAAACACTAAAACATCTTTAAAATATAATACCTACACGAAAAATTTATATTAGATACATAGGTATATATCTAGAAGAAAATCTTTAATATGAATACATTATTATTTAAATTTATTATGAATACCTTCATATTATATTAAAATCATAGGTACCTAGGTAAACAAAATAAAATAAGGATTTACTCAGATATACTATAATACAATGATATATAGAACAGAATAAAATTATTAATATATCATATGTTTTCAATAAAAAATAAACTTTCTCTTTATGACCTATTAAAACAATTTTTTAAAGGTACCTACCTACTCGGTTTTTAAAGGCAATAAATAAAATGAATTCAAAGCATAAAACATTTCATGTTCATTTGAATGAATATTTGTATATTAACATTTATAAATAATTACAAAATAAAAAAAGAAATATAACTACAATTTAGGTATATTATTAGACTATTTTTTTAGAACAATATGTTTAAATTTAAAAGTCAAGATGAATGTAAAACATTTGTTTATATAATACCTAATTATAAAAAAATATAATTCTACATACCTACTTAAAATTGTATGCAGGTTACCTAAGTGATTAATTTTTAAGTTCGTGAAATAGAGATCATATTATCTATTTGTATTAATTTCTGATCCACTACAAATATGTTTTCTTAATACCTTCATCAATATTCAAATTCTTGTGAAAATATAACAATCATTCTTATCTACAGGTATGTTAGGCTTAGCAACAGGTTATTTAAACCTAATTATAATTTAGATGTATGGATAAATTATCCACTTATTTTTTACTTTTGACACATTACAAATAAATTACCAGTATAAGGTATTCTATAGATTTGAAATTTTTGAGTGTACCTACTTCTAAACTAAACTGACATTTTTAGTTTCACTACCAATTGCCCATTTTATTTTATTGAAATAATGACACATATTGGTTTAGCTATTGAGAAGTTTTAACTTTTGAATACTCCAATATGAATATTTTTCCAAACAATCACTACCAGTAGACCAACCTGTTACTATAACTATAGAATAGCCTAGTAAGTAATTAAATAAAATGAAATCTACTTGTTTAGGTAAACAAATTAATTTTGAATTTTAAGTGTTTACAATGTTTCTTTTGTTTTAACATTCCATTCACAACATGACAATACTTTGATATGATTTGTTATTTAAGTTAAATTCATTGAGACAGATAATTAGAAATTTAAAATTAGGTAGATAGGAACTATGGATATAAAACTATTCAATTATTTATAAATCAAAAGTAGTTAGGTAAGATAGGAAGATATGAGGCAAAAAAGTGAGAAAAGATTTTTCAGCAATGTCATAACTTGGTAAATATATTTCTCATTAATAATATAAATCAATATCTAAGTACCTATGTTTAGTCAGATAAACAATAGTCATTATTTTTAATTTATCAAATAGCTCGTCAAATAGATACCCATATAGGTTGAAAATATATTAAATATAAAGACTAGTACTGAAGCTTAAAAGAATGAAAAATCACAGTGTAGTTTCAACTAAAATGTAGGTATTTTTCATATAAATATAATTCAAATATAAGAACACTTGTCTTCAAAAGTTCAAAACAACTAATTATCTAGGTACCTATAATAATTATTGATAGAAATATAATGCAAGGTACAATATTTTAACATTAAAAAATAAATGAAAATACCTTGCTATGTAAAAAATAATGGCACCCCAAGTGTTTGGTAGATGGTTTAAAAAAATATTTAACACTCGTAAGTTTCCTTTAATACAAGTGACCTTCTACAAAAACTGTTTAAATAGACAATTACTAACAGGTAAAATATTGACTAGATATTAATAATGCTCGTCACATCAGAATTTTGATTAATATGTGTTTAGATGAAACACACAGGTACGAAACAGATCATATACTTAAACGTATTAAGGTTAACATAAAACGAACTACTTACTGATCGACAAATTAATTTAAGGGATCAAGGGAATTTAGGAACGACCCTAAGTGTAAGGCAAAGAAGACGAATCCAAGGTTAGGATCATTCAATCAACACAACATAACACAAGGCCGGGCTAATACTATTCAGGGTTAATCCTGTTATCAGTGAGAACTCTGTAAAGACTACAGAATCCCAAGAAATGAGCCTAACAACAAAAGTACAAGGGAAAAAATGGTCATTTATCGTGGGAGTTAATCCCAATCCTCTCCCCCCCCCAAAAAAAAACAAAAACAAAAGGTGCCGGTCAGTCGCGGGACCTGTATGGTACTTGGATTAACAGCGCGCGTATGCGCCCTAACCAGGTCCCATCCAAATAATTAGGGCAGAAACCCGGTCACGTGGTACATTCGGGCGAGGTACGTACGTCCACAACGGCCATGGCGGAACTCAGACAACCCTCTACGCACGACGGCCGGTGCCGCGAAGCCGACAGCCTCGGCGGCGGACATAAACAATATGGCCGAATTGAACGCGCGCGCGAACCCGTTGCGCGGTAGCGTATCGGCGGGATACCGCCGTCGAGATATTTACCTTATCGCACAGGAACTTCACTTGGCTCTCGGTCAACTGTTTGCACTCGTTCAGCTGCTCAATCCATTGGTCTAGTTCCTTGAGGGACGTTTTATCGTCCATAATACGAACGTAAAACGTCGGCGAACGAAAATTAACCGATTGTTTCTCAGGGTAACATGTAAAAATAAATTGAACAGTCGCGCGTACAGTAGACTGCAATTCGGACGGAAATCACAACACAAATGAAATGACAGGTCGGCGGCGAAGGGTGGTGGCAGTTGCGGCGGCACAGGGAGGGGGCACCCGATGATTATTTTTGTTTTCTTTTTTTCCCCTTTTTTACGTTTCTATCGGCCGACCCGACAGACGCTGCCAACGTGACGGAGCGCAGTGTGTGCACATCACGGACCGGTCTTTGCTGCCGCCTACCTCGGCTATAGTCATCGGCAACGGACGCTTGTTGCCGCTAATCGCTGCGATTGCCGTGCGGGATCCCGGCCACCTAAAGTCACTCGTTTCGCCTTCGACAGCCCCGCCCGCTCAAAACCGTCAGGTTGGCGTCCGGACCACTTCTTTATCTATGTTCCGGTCCGTCCGGTACGACGCCTAGCGCCACCGGCCGAGCGGCTTGTGTGCACTCGAAAAAGTGTTCTAGTCTATGGTTACGAGTTCAACTGTATGTCATTTGTTTATTCAGACTGTCGCTCTCTCTGTGTGTCAACCGAAGACGCTTGCGTCATATTTGCGTGCGCGTCCAGGTGCTGCAACTACAACACTGCTTCCGCCAGCCACCGTATAGTTTATTACTCATTTGTTTGTACACAAACCCTAGAATATTTTGGAACGCAATTATCGATGATAAATTACTAAAAATAGGTCACAGTGATTTACGTTTTATTCTCTAATGATATGATAATGTCCATCGCTTTTAAATAGATAAAAACGTAGTTCTGCGCGCCTCTCAAGAGACATGGCCCGTAATAAATATGTAAAATGTAATACTTTTTGGTGCATCATAATATGACAGGTATTTTTCATTCGTAATAATCGCGCACGTGCATTTAAAATGTATATTTCTTTTTCCCGTGTCAAGTGTTAACTACTATTGAATTCGTGTCTAACGCTATATTTCGGTTTCCGGCGTGCACACGGTTATTTTCTTTACGTAGATAATGAAATTGAATTACAGAATTTAAAATTTTAGTATTATTCATTGAGTTCTCACCTTTTGGTAGTTTTCCTGTCTGCACTGTGCTGAGAAATCGCAAAACAACCAACTAAATGAAACTACTAAAATCTATTGAGGTGCAAAATAAGAACTTTGGACCACTTCTTATGATATAAAAACAGAATACAAGAAATTTTGTTCCTAATCACGAAATTTAAAAATATTACCTATTGTAAATCTAACACATGTTTTGCTCAGAATCAAATAGTTAACGAAGATTGGTTATAGCCTACACTGGATAACCGTGGTTATAGCTTATAATTTACCTCGCAGTTCACCAGATTTATTTGGTATTAAACATAATACAAAATTATAATATTAAATATAATTAATATATTGTCATGAAAATACCGTCAATGGTATGGCGGTTTCGTCAGTTCATGCCACAGCTACACTACATTACTACAATGGGTTTTTTGTGGTTTTATCACTGATGAAATTTACACAAAGCGGATTTAGGGGTAGGGTACAGGGGCCTCCTCTATAAATTTTCTCTTGACAATTTATTTTTTTCAATGCGTGTTGTATTCTCCATAATTTTGGTCGCAGAAGGGACGAATACAACTCGAGGATAGGTACCCTTTGAAATTCTTGGGAAAATGTTCAAAATAACGTTGATACCGGAGCTCGGTAACAAGGTATTCAAGTCCATGATTCAGGGGTGTATTTAGGATATTGTTCAGGGAGGGGGGGTAAATTGAAATCTGACTATATAATTAGTAATTAATGATATTATTTATCTATTCGATTTACATTAAATTATTGCGATTGGGAGGGCTAAAACTTCTCTTTGGAGGGGCTTAGTCCCACCTAATACTCTAAATACGCCCCTGCCATGATTATTTTTCCGAATATTTTGTGGGTATTCCTCAAAATTGGTCAAATATTTTTGAAAATTTTATGAGATGTGAGCGTGACTATTTTTAGTAGTTGGTGAAAATTTCAACATTCTAGCTCTATTATTTTGGAAGTTATGCTAAAAAAAAAATCGAATTTACGAAAATTCGGGTTGTACCGTTTTTTACCGTTTTTTGTCAATTTTTGGGTAGTCTAGGGTTGTACTTAGAAAAAGTATTGAGAAATTAGAAAAATGACCTAAAAGTACCATCTTGATAACATTTCTGATCTATAGAGTTACTGATCAAAACTTTTGGACCAGTATTTCTACTAGAAAAATTATTTCCATACATACGAAAAAAATGTGTCTACTTCGCTTGTCAGGGTGTTCTTCGCACGTCAGGTGAGATACTCTTGACGGATGTATTGAATTTTAAAGAAACGATAAATTATTTCTTGAATAAAACGATTCTGAACGAAGGTTAGTTAATAGTTTAAAGTTAGTTAATAATATAAATATAAAATAGTAGGTTAGATATGTTTAATAAATAACTACTGTTATTTAACAGAGTTGTGTGGTGAGTAGTGTATTTTATATAATTTTTTTCTAGTCGAATTTTAATGTTGAGTTCTCGAATATTGTGTGTGTATTTACATTGCCGAATTCGGCATAACATTATAATATACTTGGCCTTGAGAAATGTACTTTGGCAGCAGTCAAAAGCCACACCGCAATTACCAGCTAAGTAAATGTATTCACATATTCGCAATGAAGTTCTCTATTTAAGTACTAAGTTTCAAAACAATCGGTCGGGCCAATTTTCTTTTATGTACATTAAAGTGTGTAATTTTTGGTAAAACTAACGAATTTTGTCAAAATTTCAAACGGCTATAAATAAAAAAGTTGACAAACAATTTTCGAGATTTTTCTGGTCAATTAAACATATATGTCAGTGAGATCATGTTAAATTTTAAAGTCTTAATATCAAAAATCAAAAATTGTATTACATAAAAATGAACAACAAATGAGAAATTTTCAAAATGCTGTACTCAAAATTGATCAAATCTTTTTGAAATTTTTAGGAAATGTTCTTGTGACTATTTTTAGTAGTTAGTGAAAGTTTCAAGTCCCTAGCCGCATTATTTTAGAAGTCATGTTAAAAAGCAATTTTCAATTTTACGAAAATTCCGGTAATAGCATATTTTGCCGTTTTTTTCTCAATTTATTGTCACACTTTCTGTGTTTATGAAAAAAGTATTGAGAAATTTGAAAAATGACCTCTTAAAAGTACCATCTGGGTTTGTTTTTTGGATCGATAAAGTCACTGATCGAAACTTTTGGACAAGTATTTCTATATGAAAAAGTGTTTACAGAAGAAGAAAAATAAACATCATTGTAAAAACATAAACTTCTTCACTTCGTTCAGAATCTAAAAAAGAAAAAAAAACATAGATTTGTAAAACCAATAATGCATTCCTCGCTGTCGCTCAGAATCTGAAAATACTAATAAGCGTTTGTAAAATTTAAGCCTTAAAATATAATTTTTAAGAGGAAATATATGAAGGATAAATAAATCAGCATTGTTGCCAATGACCGCGATACGATTAGGCTCAGTACATACTTGCATTATACTAACAAGAGGCGACGTCAATACAGCGACACCGACACGATAGTGACATACATGAAAATTTGCATGCAAGATGGACGCGTTGCCGCAGTTTTATCATTTTGTGTGCAGTACGCAGTTAATTTGAGAATATACCACGTCGTCATCGTTGTGGCGAGCGTTAAAATGACTCGGATGTGCATTGAGCCTAAAAGAGATTATAACTTATTATAACAAAAATACAAGAATTAGGGAATACAATTTATTTCCTAATAATAAACGTCATAAATCATAATCTAGTATATTTACGGTGAAAATAACTATAAAATAATTGATTTAATGAACTTTTCTATAAACATGCTTAAATATTATGCAAATTTCTTCAAATATGCCGTCATCCCCAAGTATGCACTTTAATGAACTAATTAGTTTAGAATTAATGAACTATATAGGTTTAATAAGCTTTTCTATAAAATTTGCTTAACTATAAAAAATTCTTCAAACATACCGTCATCTTTAAAACAAACATTTACATGCAAAATAAACTTTTTCTATGGATTCTGTGCTACACGAATCGTCTACATTTCTTATACTCCCGTTGAGCTGCGTACACTCATTCCAAATATGAAAATGCATACAAATCCGGACCCTAGCTATTAAGTAAGTATATTAAATACTTACTATTTCAACTGTTGTCAACGCTGTTCTTGTAGTCTAGGGGTCTAGTTCCGATAACAATCCGAATGTGATGGTGCCGGGTTCACACCCATATCGATAAACTAATTTTTTTTTGCACTTTTTTTAACCGTGACTAACCAAATTATAATATGAATTTATAATAATATATAAACTATTCACTTCGTTCAGAATCTAAAAATATAACATATTGAAATATATATCGCTACCTTGTGGACATATATTTAACCACGCAGCGTAATCTTTTATCTATGGTATTCTAAGGCGCACTGTGAGCAGTTTGAAGCCGCGTACACACTACAGCACGCACACTAGACCGAGCATGTGTGCTCATGTTGTGCGTTTTACAAATTAACTTAGTGAGGATGGTATGTCGAGCACGCACGAGCGTTTTTGGCGCATAATCACCATATTTACTGCTCAGTATGGACGGCAGTATGCTCAGTATTGTTGCAATTGCGCACAACTGAATATCCGGAGCGCAGATTCATCGCATATAAACTTATTGTGCGTAGTAATGTCCAAACTGAGCACATACAACATGAAGGGTGAGCACACATGCTCGGTCTATTTGTGCTCTAGTGTGTATGTGGCTTGAGATGTTGACAAAAGTTTTATGCTGTTAGAAATTAGAAAATCATTTTTTGCGTTCTTGAAAAATTGTGAATTTTTCATCAACCATTAAATTATAAAATTATGTTTTTTCTATGAATCATTATGACTAGAGCACGGATTTTTATGCACTAAAAAGTATAAAAATTTGTCATGAATATGCTATACTCACGATTGTGAATGGCACCTAATAAGTTCAAAATAATAATAAAAAATTTTCAGTTTATATAAAGGAAACAGGAAAATAAAAATTGATGAGAAAAATTTTGTTAGAAAAAAGAATTTTACAATATTAATAAAAAATATTTGCCAAAATATTCTATATTCAATTCTATCAATATTTGAACTACCTATCATAAGTTCAGACAATAAAAAAGGTAAAAAAAAAAATTGTTTTTGTCAAATTTTGGGTGTATATTCCCATATTTTGGAAAAACTATTGAGAATTTCGAAAAATTACCTTGCTAAAGTACTATCTAGAGCTGAATTCTAATTCAAGAAGTTGGTTGTCAATACTTTTGGATCTAGTAAACAAAAAAGTGTTGACATAAAAGAATATGTTAACATAAACATCATAGTAAAAACACAAGCTTCTTCGCTCCTCTCGGTATCTAAAATAAAAATAAAAGATGTTCAAATATAATAATAGTTGATACTCATTACTATAGAAATTAATCGAAAACTGTTCAGTATACTTTTTTTTGAATAGTACGAAAAATAAACAATGAAATAACACCACCGTCTCCATCGTATTTATTACTGAATCAAGTTTCAAAAAAATCGGTCGAATCAATTTTCTTTTATGTACGTTAAAGTGTGTAATTTGAGGTAAAACTAATACATTCCGTCAAAATTCTAAATATCAAGTAAAAAGTCTTGATAATAAGAATCAAAAATTTTATTACATAAAAACTAACTAAAAAAAAGAAATTTCTGAAATTTTCTCGTGGCCATTTTTAGTAGTTGTTGAAAGTTTTAAGTTTCTTGTTGTATTATTTTTGAAGTTATGTTAAAAAGCAATTTTCAATTTTATGGAAGTTGCATATTTTGTCGTTTTCTGTCAATTTTTTTGGCTGGTTTTCAACGTTTTAGGAAAAATTATTAAGCAATTTGAAAAATTATCTTTTTAAAGTACCCTCTAGGTGTGATTTGGGATCTATAAAGTTACTGATCGAAATTTTTGAACAAGTATTTCAATAGGAAAAAGTGTTTACAGAAGAAGAAGAAGAAAAAATAAACATCACTGCAAAAGCATAAGCTTTTTCACTTTATTCAGAATCTAAAACAAAAAACGAGTAATTTCCTATATTTTCAAAATCCTATACTTAACACAAAATTGATCAAATGTTTTTGAAATTTTTATGAAGTGTTTTCGTTGTCATTTTTAGTAGTTAGTGAAAATGTCAAGTTTATACTGTTTAAAGCTACATTATTTTTTAAGTTTTGTTAAAAAATAATTTTCAATTTTATGAAATTTCTGGTAATAGCATATTTTGCAGTTTCTGAGTCTATTTTGGCAAATTTTGGGTAGTTTTATCTCCCCAAAAAATTGAAGGATTTAGAAATTCAAAAAACAACCCTCTTAAGTACCAACTATAGGCAAATCCAGCTTTAAAATGTAAAAGGACAAATATTTCAATACATAAAAGTGTTTACAGAAAAAAAAAATTGGACAAACATCTTTGTAAAAACACTAGCTTCTTCACTTTGTTCAGAATCTAAAAAAATAAATAAATAAGTATGGAACATTTTTAAACTGGTTTCAGATATTATTCTAGTTAGAAAGCACAATATACAGTTGTAATTTGATACTATTTATTATTGCTTAATATTCAATTCAAAATATAAATTTAATGTAGTAGTATCTATAAAAGGCAGCTAACATAATAAGGAACAGACAAATAGGTACATAAAAGTTGGCAAAAAAAAAAAAAAAATGTAATGCAAACTATGCTGTAAAATTAATATTTGAAACATGGCTCTTTATTTTAAAATATAGTAAATATATTATTTATAACATAATATTTGAAAAATTAAAACTGAAGCCTGTCAATAATAAGTTTATTAAAAATAATAAATAATGGTAAAAAAAAAAAAAACATAATTACAAAATCATTAAAATCATATAACTACATTAACAATGATTTTCTGATGGTGATAAATTCAAAATAAACTAGGTCAGTATAATCAACCCTTAACTAATTTGAAGCATATTGGCAAATAGGTAAACATACAAAATTATTATTAAAATAAATTCTCACTCTTAACAGTCAATTATCACAATAATAATATATGAAGATTATTAATAAATAAAAATAACACCAGGGTATTAAGGTTAACGGCGATTAAATGTGTATAGAATATTTGATGCATCCTGAAAATGTTCCGTACAATTTAAATGTCTTAAAACTTGACCATTCCACAACTTCACAGCATATCCTAAAGCCTCATCACGATTTGCACAAATATTATTCTCTACTAACCATGTAACAAGTTCTGAGCCAGTAAATGTCTTCTTATACTTCCACAGTTTCCATCTAGAACAAAAAAATAAAAATAATTCAATAAATCAATATAATAAATAATGATATAGTGTTTTCGATTTAATGAATTTTTCACACTGATTATGCAGAGTACAAAAATGTATTTAATTTAACTAAAACTTGGTGAACTTGTGTAGTATTTTGTATTCAGTTTGAATACACTGACAGTGCTATGTGCATTCAGTGTGCATTGGCAGCACTACCGATTTTGTGGCTGTAAATGTTCAATTATTACCACGGTTATAGATACTATGGTTACGCAATGATCATATTAAGCAGCCCGAAATGTTCCCATTAATTACACAAATATCTACATATAACAAGTGCTCCCAATGAAACCATCATAAATCAAAACAATATAATACAAATACAATCAATCCACTAGACACTGAAAGCTCCTAGTAGTATGCAGGTTTTTGTTAAATTTGGTAAGAACATTCCTGGCCTCTTTTCTCTGCAACCCACTAAAAGTTGTCGCACAACAATAGTATCTACAGCCATAATTATTACTATTAACTGCTTTTCTCCATAGAGGAACACTATAATTAAAATATAATATAATGGTTATTATTAATTGTTACTTATTTATATATTATATCATAAAAATTAATTTTTATTTTCATGAGAACACTAAAATTTGGATGGAATATTCATTAATAAAAACTGTAATAGAAATAGTGCAAAACTACTTTTTAAATCGAAAACGCTATTAGTAAATTTAATATACCTAGTGAGGTGAGTAATTTCTGCCAAACACTTTTCTCTATGCTTAAACACAAAGTTGTCACATGTTTTTCTAGTATCATAAGGAAGTTCTTCCCATGGTGGGCATTCAATTGGAGATCCTCCCCACCAAAATGAATTCCATCTAAACATTGATTTCATTGTAGAAACATAACAACAATGAAAACAAAAACTTACGCTCGCACAATTGGCAAATTAATAGATCTATAATTAATGCCATAAATCAATAATGTGAAAACTGATTGTCCTCTCATGAGAGAAGTTTCACAATACGCTAATTCAAGATATAATCCATTTGTATCACCAAATATTCTCCAAATAGCTACAGAAAACGTCTGTAACCATAATTTTATTTTAATATAAACTTAGAAAAAATATTGATTTTTCTTAAGTACGTACAACAAACATGGCAATTGCTTGCATAACAAGCAATAAAAAGTGTTTAATATATTCATTACTATCCATTAAATTCATTCCACTTTCATAAAGAAGACCTTCTTTGATATTGTCTGTGTCAATACTATGAGACACCAAACTATAAATAATAAAATGTCTGAGTAAATTAATTTAAAAACATAACAATATAAAAAAATAACTCTTGTAAATTGGTTCACAAATTTAGGTACAGACTTAAATCAAATTGAAGTTATTTTGCCATGATGTAATTGGATCACAAAAATAATTTATAACCAATTTCCAAGAAATTATTATTATTACTCAATATATTTTTAAAACATACGATTGTTTGGATGTACTTTGACCAGCATCATTTATGGATTCAGAATAAATTAACCTTTTAGTTATTTTGTGTCTTTGGCGTTGGTGTAAAACCAAACATACTATCAAACCTTAAATAATAAAATAGGAGACACAATTATGTTATATGAATATTACAGAACATGAAAAATATTTACATATGATTGATGAAAGAAGAATTGTCGTAAGTAAAGCAGCTTCTGGCTTTCCATATACATAATTTTGATCAAAATCTGATAAAACCAATATTGGTGGTTGACAAGTCAACATAAGAACAGAAACCAACAACACTGGAACACTGAATTAAAATTATTTAAAATGCATTCATGGTCTATAAATAACTAAGTAAATACCCCCAAGACAGTATCATGTAGAAATAAAGAATTTTGTTTTGAAATTCTTCAGTGAATGGTTTATACATGATTAACAAAGTAAAAGCTAAACACGCAGTCCAAATGTAACAACTTATATCACCAGCAATACTCAACATTAGTTGTATGTATGTTAATGGATGCGATATTGGTGTTTCTGATAAATACTCTAATAATATTCCAGTACATGATATCACCTAAAAAAGTAACACTTAATTAGTAATAAGTTCATAAATTCAATATTTATTTTTATTACTAATTAAAAAAAAAAATTATCAATATTAATACAAAAACTACCTGTGAAATAGCTAAACAAAAAACTACTTTGAACGGGAAACTTTTTAACTTTTTCAGCATAACTAAAATAATCCATAGCTGTAAAAAAAATTTAGTTAAGATAATAAAATAAAAAAATTAATGATTTGACAACTTACAGATGCAGGAATAGCCAATACACTAACATTGTATTGATATGATTTTAAAGCATCTATATTATTAGTAGGATCTATTTTTGCTACAGATATTATCTTGGCAGTTAGAAACATAATTGGGGCTGAGAAAAAGACACATAAAACCATTGAACTAGCGATCTAGAGTAAACAGAAATAATTGAAAATTATTATATTAATTTGAAATAAATAGAAATTTAAATACCAAATCCATTTCAAGATTATACGCTGTAGCATAAACAAAAACTGCTGGAGCAGAAGGAATCATTCCATACAAAAAACCAAACATGGAAAGAGCAAGACTATCATCAGCATTTAGAGTACCAAATTTTCCCAAGAGAACACTTGTGATTTCTCTAATAACTAACGGCAAAACTAATCTGTAAAGTTCAATATTAATATTAATATATATTGTACATAAATGTAAAGAAATTTGTATCAGATAATTATTAATTACATAAGTATATATCTTACAATTTAGCAGCAATCAGAAGTAATGGTAAAATCAAGGCTTCTCCTCTGAGTTTATTAACATTTCCAACCATTCGTAAACCAAGTAGAAACAACGCTGTAGCAGTAAATGCATCACCAAAAGTCTAAAAATCAAATTAAATTTCTTTAAATCTGTTGTTGGAAATAAACAAAAAAGATAATACTTACTCCTAAGAAAGTTGTAATAATTTTTGGCGGCTCATGATTGAATACTAAATTAGCTATTACTCCTAAAGCAGTCATAAACACAATAGGATTACAAATAATATTTCTTGATATTCGTCCCATTAATGCAGATCGTCTTGTAGTTTCATGACGATCATATTCTTGACCCAATTCCATCATTGCAAAACCAAATGGATTTAGGATTATTAGATTAATAGGTGCCACAAGATAAAGGTAACTAACAAAATCACTATGCTTATGCCTGTAGAGAGCTTCAACTAAAAACAAAACAAAAATATCAAAGTATAATGATACAACGATTAAATCATGCATATACATTTTTATCAGTGTTTGGAAAGAATACATTCAGGTTTTCATGAATGAGCCATGAAACGTTTAAATGATTGGTATTTAAACACAATCAATTACGATATGAACATAAACAAATTTGTTACATTCATTTAATGAATTTTAATGTTCACTAGAGAAAAAAAAAGTAAACATAAAAAGTGAAGTAAATTATAGACAAGACGGAATACTTCGCACCAAGTGATATTCTTTGCTCCTCAGGTTAAATATTCAAGATAGGTGGGTAGAAATTTAAAGAAACAATAAATCATTTAATAATATTAAAAAAAACATGACGTGACTTTTTATTGTCATTTTGTACAGCCATTTTTCACCACTGGGTTATCCAAACCGCAATGGTTTTTACATTCACTACAAAACACTGTATTTAGATGGATATAATGGTTGGTGCTTGTAGTATAATTTTGAATTTACAGCTTTGCAACACACCAAAAATATTGTTTGGCATCACATTATGAACTGGTTATCAATGATTGAACCCATTGTATTACAATAGACACACAATATGGCATGTATAGGCTATTTATAAATACATCAAATTTTATGATTTAACTTCCTTAATGTAGATTAATTAAAATGAAAATGAAAACTAGTTTATTAATAGTAAAGAAAAATATTAAGGCCTCTCCAATTCTAAGTTGTTATTGCTAAATGTAAAACACAAAGAAACCAATTTGAAGGACCTAAAGAAGTTTTCATTTTTTCAATAATGAATGTGAACATGAACACATTCATTTCATTTCACGTAAATACCTTTGCTTTTTAAATGAATGTTCCAAACACTGATTTTTATAACTTACATATTGGAGCTCCAACAGCAAAGTCATTGCTCTGGGTGCAGAATATAGCAAATAAAGCTGCCCTTGCCATATCTGGAGGTCTTGTTACTAATATAGTTAGTAATGCAACTGATACAAATACTAATGTCTTTGATACAAGTAAAGATGCCAAAAAAATTAAATTTAATGATGAAAAATCCAATACAGACATATTAACAAATATGAGTGATGGTAAAGCAAATGTTCCAACAAATCTATTCAAGCCAATACCAGCTGCATGACTAACTAGGCCCAATCGTCCTGATAAATACCTAAAAATATACAAAAATTAAAATTAATAAATAAGGTAATCAAAATAGGTGTGCACTAAAATTATGTACAGTTACCCTGTGAAAATAATTCCAAAACATTGAAATAAAGCATTATACATATTGTTCATTAGGTCTTCATCATTATTAGTAGTACTATTGGCAGTCTTATTTGAAACCATCAGATTATATAACTGTTTTCCATTCATTGACGTATTATTTTGTAAACTAAAAAAAAAAATATAAATATACATATAAAAATAGTTAATCATTTTAATCTTAAATACTTGTTTAAACAAGGTAAATATTTTTTAAAAATATTAATTTCAAAAACTAATGGAATAGTAATACCTATGTTAAAACAATGTAGGCACCATAAACTGAATTGAAGTATAATAATACATTTTACAATAACTGCATACATATTAAACAAAATAATTTGATTATTAATTTAAATATGACAATAACAAATTGTTTTAAATATCATTTATATATTAAACTTAAAATGACATGATAATTATTGTATTATTAAACATTTACTTACAACCAGGGTTGGGATTTTATAGCATTAGCATATTTCTTATTTAAGATGCTTAAGAAATAAAGTAAGATTAAAATTTGTTTTATGAATCAGAAAATTAAAATTATAAATTTAATTTAGCAAAATTTTATACTTCAAATTTTTGGACTTTATAGGGTATTTTTCATTTTAATTTGCAATTTATTGCAAATATTATTAGCCCTGAGAGGCAAAATTTTGAAATACATCTCTGCTCTATGTATGTCACAGATATGTATTATTATACATCAACTGCTTCCAAAGAACATTTCTTTTCTTCGTTTAAACTTATTAAACGCATTTAAGACTAAGAATGGGTGATGAAAGGCTTAGTGATTTATTAGTTATAGCTGAGGAGAAAGAAATTGCTTCACAAATAAATTTGAATGAAGCTACTGACATGTTTGGCAGAATGAAAACTAGAAGATATCCTGTTATTGTTTGATAATGTACTTAATATTATCTAATACTGCTTTTAAAATTTTAAATAGTTAATAATGTAATGAAATGTATCTACATAGTAGTATTACTTAATTATAAAAATAACAGTATAAGACATACTTGATTTATAAATAATATAATATACTGATTTTTTTTTTTATAATATGTAATTACACCTTTTTCTCATTTTTTTATTTTTGTAAAATTGTCTTTTCTTTATTTATTTGATAAAAAAAGGATATTAAAGTAAATAAAAACAAAGATAAGTAAAGTAAAGTATAAAGAAGAAAGCAGGACATAATTCGCACCATGCGTATTTTTTACTTCTCGAGTCAGATACTCAGTTTTATTTTGTCAATTTAATTAATCAGTAAATAGTTTATTACGTTATACAGTGTACATAAAATACAAATTATTTTCCTAAACAAATATGTATGTAAATTATATAGGTCTGTCTATCACATTCCCATTAAATAAAAGTTCATAAAATTCTTTTATTCTTTAATGATGTTTAACCTCTACTTTTATTTTAATAAGTGAAGGAGAATGTGAGGATCAATACATTCCTGAACGTCAGAATCATATATTCTACACGCCCAGTGCCCACAATAGTATATTGGGCAGCCAAAATCTACTTAACCAAGAAAATTACCACTTATCTGAATAAAATAAGCTATTATTTACATTGTATCAGATTAGAAACATTATGTTTTCACAGCCACAACTTTAAAATTTAAAATGCCTAACAAGCATTTTATGAAAATAAATAATAGGTATTTTCTGAACTTGAAAAGTATATTAATTTTTTTCATATTTTAAAAATCCAAATATATAAATTCAACTAGACAAACAATCAAAAAACTAGAATGCTTTTTTTCATACAATTTTCAAATTAATTTCAATTAGGTACCTACTTATTATTGTTCTTTTCCTTAATTTTTATTTAATTCTTGTGTTAAATAAGCATACATTTTTAACTTTAAAAAAGCAAATCAAAATTTTATATTATTATGCACACTGTTTAAGTTACTATCCCCCAACGTAAATGACAGTAACAAATTTTTACAATTTTTCAATAAAGCTGATTAAAGTTTCAAACACAAATTATTATTTTGTTTTAATATTATTTTTAATAGTTATTTTTTTTTTAATTTTTTCTGTTAAATTTATATAAAAACTAATAACTGTACACAAGTTAATAATTTTATAATTAATAATAAATTATTAAGTAATAATGGCTTCATTCACTGGAATTGTGAGTTTTGGTGTTTATAAAAAAAAATAGCTATTATTTCTAACTTCTTTGGTCAAAAAGAGATAGTGTCATGAGAATATAGAGAAACTATGCTTTCTAATAGAATATATGATAAATAGAAAAATGTTTAAAGCGTAGTTACTGCCTTCATCATAGGAGGTGGCAAAGTGATACAATGAGTAATTTATATATTTGAGGTTGCTCAAATAATAATTTAACCGGTCTAATTATCTTTTTAGTTCACCACAATACAGATACTACATACAGAAATATAAACATTCAAACTTTTTACTACTTAAGTTATAATAGTATTAATGATAATAGTATAATTGGTAACTTCAGTAGAAGTTTAAGTTAAAAATAACACTCGATTGTTGACTGAGAAACAATAAAAAAAATTAACATCATAATTTATTCTTTTATATACAAATAATACACATTCATACATTTAAATTTTCCATAAATAAATAAGTAGGTACATTATAATCAATAGTGTATTTACAATTCATTGTTTTCATTAGATTATATTTAGTTGAAGTTTTAATTAATGTTTAAACAATATTTAAAATTTGTATTCAGATTAATAGCTCATTAATCACATGTTATGATAAAACTATTTATCTACAATCTTAACTTATTTAAAAGCATCAGAGGACATTTTTAAATTCTGAGCAATAACGAGGAATGTATTGGTTTTACAAATCTGTGTCTTTCTTTTTTTTTTCCTGTTTGTCATCACGATTTCGAGTAGAGATACTGGTCCAAAAGTTTCGATCAGTAACTCTATAGATTGGAAATGTTGTCTAGTTTGTACTTTTGGAAGGTCATTTTTTCAAATTCTCAATATTTTTTCTAAGCCTACAGTACCCAAAATTTGACAAAAAACGGCATAACCTGAATTTTCGTAAATTAGATTTTTTTTTTTACATAACTTCCAAAATAATGGAGCTAGAAAGTTGAAACTTTCATCAACTACTAAAAATAATCGAGTGCACACCTCATAAAATTTTCAAAAACATTTGATCAGTTTCGAGGTAAGTACGGCATACCGGCACTGAAATTTCTCGTTTATTGTTAGTTTTTAATTCATAAAATTTTAATGTATTAATATATTAAGAGCTGAAAATTAAATACAAACACATTTATATATATATTTTTAATGATACTGAAAAAATCTTGAAAATTGTTAGTAAAGTTTTCGTTTAAATTTGGCATTTTGACAGAATTCATTAGTTTTTCTTAAAATTACACTCTTCAAAGCATATAAAAAATATTGGTACGACCGATCTTTACAAAACTTGGTACACAGATAGAGAATTACAAGGTAAATATTTTGGTGTGATAAAATTTTTTACAGATAAATAATTGAAAGTTTCATAAGGTTTTGATTAAAGAAAAATTGAAAGTGTGTAATTCGCTCGTCGGATGGGATACTCTTGACGGGTGTATTGAATTTTAAAGAAAGGATAAATCATTTTTTCAATAAAACGATTCTGAACTGAGCTTCAACTAATACACAATATGTAATAATAATTATCAGTTTTTTCAAGCACTGTACAAATTTTATTTAGAGTGAAATTCATAAATCATTAGTGTGATTGACATGACGTTTTATATGCACCTAAATTATATATTATATACCAGATATGAGCATCATCAAGAATCGATAATTAAGTAAATAAAATAATTTATTTTCTTGGTGAATATCATAATATTATTATAAACACTGAATAGTATGTAACTATTTATTAATAAATATGAAACAAGAATCACTCTGTAAACACAATCCCCATTAGTTATGAATAATAAAAATAATTATATTGTTGAAGAAATAATGCGATAAGGATTACATTGGTGACAGACTACTGGTCTCTTCCAAAATAATAGAAATAGAGTTTTTAAACTTTCATGAACAATTAAAAATAGTCACGCACATATCTCATAAATATTTCAGAAACAACATTGACCAATTTTCAGGTAAAAATAGAAATTTGAAAAAATTGGAAATTTCTCATTTTTTTAAAGTCTTTATTTCATAAAATTTTAATGTATGATATTAAGAGTTGTAAATTTAATCAAACATACTTATACGTATTACCAGAGGTCCTAAAAAAATCTCGAAAATCATAAGTCAACTTTGTTTTTTTTATAACCTTTGTTAGTAGGTATTTTGACAGAATTCATTAGTTTCACATAAAATTACACACTTAAACGCATATAAAAAATAATTGGTTCAACCGATCTTTATGAAACTTGGTACATACACGGAAAATTACATTGCGAATATTTTGGTGTAAGAAAATTTTTCACGGATGAATAATTAAAAATTTTACAAGGTTTTTATTGGGAAAAAAATCGGGAAAATTACTATATGTATTAAATACTAAAAATCAAAATAAACATGTATTATTGTTCAAATTAATAGTGAATTTTATTCAATTTACCTATTATTAGAAAAAAGGTAATTCTATAAATTTCTCAAAACCCAAACACTCCCCAAAAAAGTCTAAAATGCCAATTACACTAATTACTGAGAACTTGACTTAGTAACTTTTAAAATTAGATTTTTACTGCATTTTTCATTTTTATTAGGACATTTATTATCTCATATACACACGCACGCGCATATTGAATACCCAACATTATTAAATAAAATTCGGTTAAATATTACCTTATAACCGATTATTATTAGTATATAGCATTTGAAGCTTTCGCTAAGAATCGTTTTGTTGAAGAAATGATTTATCGTTTCTTTAAAATTAAATACACCCACCAAGAGCTTCACGCGCGAGATGCGAAGAATACCCATTGTACGAAGTATGTCCGGCTTTTTTCATTTATAATTACCTATAATTAATTAGAAGTTTATCAATGTTTAAATTGAAACCAGTGTTTAGTGTTCAATCCACAGGGTGAGGCTTATAATTACCTATAACAACAACAGTATTTCATCTGTATTTTTGCCAGATAATTAAAAATGTCTATTAATTAGAAATATCCAGAAATGTAACAAAACATTAAACAGAATAAAATATGTATAAAATCGTAGGTAGGTAGGTTATGTAAAAAATGTGTGCTTTACTCAGTTCTCTTAGCAGATTGATAACAAAAAAAAACAATTTAGTTAAACAATGTAAATACTTTAAACCTATTCAATGTACCTATACCTACCTAAACTGATTATGTTTACATAGCAGGTATTATATTGCGCAATATGAGCTAATGCAAATTTAAGTTTATATTAAATTTTCACCGTACAGATAATAACAACATATTTTCATCTTTAATTTTCTATACAGTTCTTATAATTATAATAATCAACTACCTCTCTTCAATTATATAAAATCCGGACATACTTCACATGACAAGTATTCTTCGCACCTCGGGTGAGAAAGCTCTTGTTGGGAGTATTAAATTTAAAAAAAAAACGATAAATCATTTGTTCAATAAAACGATTCCGAGCGAAAGCTTCAAATATTATATAATAATAATAATAATTGGCGATAAGGATTTTTTAAACAAAATGTTATTTAATTATTTTTGGAAATTCCATATTTGTATAGGTATGTGCGTGTGTTCCTATGTGCCGCGTGTGTATGAAGTAATAAATGGAGGGCTATAATAATCCTGAAAATAAATGTCCGCAACGTAGTTTCCCAGAAAGTATTAATCCGGAATTTGTCATCACATACTTTTCCGGAAAGTATAAATCCGAACCGTATAATTACAGAGAGTATTATTAATTCGGCCTGTATTTGTTCGGAATCTTATAACTGTATTCACATCGAACGTTATATATAAACGTAGGTTAGTCACCAGGTGTTTGATCGACTCGCTACGCTCATCGACGCCTCCGCTTCGCTCTGTTAATCGAAAATATCTCTTGGCTTGTTGTGTAACATGGGGACATTTCGGCTTGATAATCGACTTGATGGCGCGATGACAAATTCCGGACATTTTATACTCTCCGTAAATACATTCCGGAATTTATACTTCACGCCCGTTTATTTTCTGTACTTTTATAACCTACCTAATAAGTCTTAATAAAAATAAAAAAAATAATTACAAATCTACTTTTATAAATTAATAAATGGTCAACCTCTAAGTAGTTAGTGTAATTGGCATTTTGTCTCTATGAGAATCTCTGGGTTTTAAGCTATTTATAGAATTACTTATTTTCTAATAATAGGTACATCCAATAAAATTCACTAAATTTGTTCAAACTATGTCCTGTAACAGTCCAATATTATTAATTAGTAACAAAGTATTCAACGTTTATTTTTATTTATAGTAATATTTCCGTACTTTTTTTCAATAAAAACCTTGTTTCAAAACTTTCAAATGCTATACTTACCTTAAATTTGGTCAATGTTTTTGAAAATTTTACGAGGTATGCGCGTGAATATTTGTAATAGTTGGCGAAAGCTTCAACTTTTTAGCTCTATTATTTTGGAAGTTATGTAAAAAAAGAAATCAAATTTACGAAAATTTGGGTTATGCCGTTTTCGTCAACTTTTGGGTACTCTAGGCATGCGCTTTTGGACCAGTATCTCTACCCGAAATCGTGATGAATTTTTAACTTTATGGAAATTCCGGTAATAGCACATTTTGCCGTTTTTTCTCAGATTATCCGCATTTTTTGATAAATATTTATTTTTATTGTAAGAAAATAATTTTGTAAACAAATAGAGTTGCATATAGTCGAAGATATATAAAATACCAAATACAAAGTCACAAAAAGTCCAAGGATTGCTTTTTCATATTATAAATCTCAAGTTTAGTTGTTGTTAGTTGTGTTAATGAATATATTGGGAAAAATATATGAGTACATTATCTTATTAACTATACAAAATGACTTATTTGATTTAATAACTGCACTAAATATAGTTGAAGTCAGTGCCACAACTAGAATTTTTAGGCTCCAGGGCGACAATAATTTTAGGGCCCCAATTTTTTACACTATACTCTTAGAAATTTGCCATATACGATACAATATTATGAATCTAAATTGCTAAATTTCAAATTGTCGATAATTTGTATACTCTCCTTATTGATCCATATAATATATTATAATTATTAAAATAAAAAGTAATTTTAAAATTTTAACTATCTTTTAATATAAAATAACCAATTAAAAAATAATAAATTATAAATTATAAGTACATAATATATGAAAACATACATCGTATCAAGGATAATCTTCGCTCTCCGGGTCATATACTTTTTGGTAATTTTACTTTTTTATTGGAGGGTGTGTTGAAAATGACAACTATTATTATCAGGCCCGGATTGAATGCAGTGCAAACTGTGCAATGTCATAGAGTCTTGCGCTTTGAAAGTCTGTCACGGTCTGTCAGTAAAGCCAAATTATCGGATATTAATTTAATATACTTATTAACCTCATTATTTACTGACTAAATAAGCCTCACAAAATCGTTTCACACATAACCCTGATATTCACCAAGCGAGTCCTGATTATTATTCTTTGTGTTATAAACTTCTT
Source organism: Stegophylla sp. TES_Ste_2020 (assembly GCA_025469315.1). NCBI lineage: Eukaryota > Metazoa > Arthropoda > Insecta > Hemiptera > Aphididae > Stegophylla > Stegophylla sp. TES_Ste_2020. Next base: position 2,572 of record JAIPRM010002179.1, on the reverse strand, counting down.
TCATTCAGAATCGTCTTATTGAAGAAATGATTTATAGTTTCTTTAAAATTCTACACACTCACCAAGAGTATCTGACCCGAGTGAATAACATCCGTAGTGTGATAGCTTGGATCGCCAAAATGACTTGGAATCCAAGTTATCAAGATTATTTGTTTGTTTCTGGGAAGCGTGCCCCAAACTGAGTCGTCAAGTCAGGGAGATGGTATTTATGGTTAAATAATAATACTTGTAATTATTTTAGAAATATAATTCTTTATTTAAAATACTAAAATATTATAAAAACGAGGAGCATAGATTTTGTGTACTGTAAGAGTGCCGGGTATCGTCTGTTTTAGCCCTGGTGGCTGGGTCGTATTTATCCCCATGTGTGTGTGTGTTAGTGTGTGTCTTGTGTAAAATACTGGTGACCCACGCATTTTGTATATGTGTTAGTTTATAGATATTAATTTCCTGTATGTGCATTTATCATATCCTGTTCAATGAGATTATTTAGTGGTCTTCTTATTATTTGATATTAATAGAAAACATTCAATTTAATTATCCTTATATATTTAGAAAAGTAGTCACAGAGAGAACCATACTTTTCTATGACTATAATGAAACAAAAGGTTTCCAATGTATAATTAGTCTGCCATAGTAATGATCCAATTATGAACATAATTAATGTGATTGCTAGGGTGTGTTGTGATTGATAGGGTGTGTGATACTCCATATGTGTTGTGTCATGTGAAAGGACCTTGTAGTAGACAATAACAGTAGTGCAAAGTATGTCTGGCTTTCTTGTCTATACTTTACTTTACTCAACTTTTTTAAAATATATTAGGTACTGATCCCAAAAGAATATTATTTATTTTATTATGCAGAATTCATCTAGGAAGTCAAACTGAATAAGTAAATTAATCAAAAATGATAATAGATGTAAACAATATTGCCTTTTATAATATATTGCCAATATTTATTAATTACCTATAATTTAATTAATAAAATTATTATTTTACATTCTTTCATTCATTTGTAAATATTTAAGCAATTTTTTCAGCAGTACCAATCAAAACATTTAAGAATAATCAGTCTACCTTAATATTTTAACTCAATATCTACTAAAATAAAACTATAACATTTCTTAAAAACTATGATTTTTTAAAAAGGTACTATGTAATATATGAATTTTTCAATACTTACAATAACATGTTTTTTAACGTTTCATTGTCAGTAACTTCCATACTGAAATTAATATACGAACAATGATCGCATCAATTTACTTAATATAGGTACCTAGGAGTTTAAATTCACCATTGGAAAATTAGATTTAAATATAGTAACTTCATTGTCGTGTTCACATTTGCACTTCAAAGAAATGAGCATAAGAAATTAAACAGGATTTAATGAAACATGTAACACAATTTTGAAAAACAATTACAAAACTCGATAGTGGCGAATCGTAACAATAACCATTGTTATATGTTATATATGACAATATTAAAAATTACCAAAAAAAAAACAGACCATTTGTTGTTCAGGAAGGATGGATTATTTTTAAAAAATACATCCGGTACCGTAGGCAAAACTGAGATAATTAATTCCAGGAACAAAAACTTTCCGATTTAGACAGAAGTCATGCAACTGATACACGCTCGTTCGTCATGCCATTGATAAACTTTGAACAATTAGCGTTATCATTGTCTGAGTGCATCGCATTAACACATATAGAAACGAACACAACTGCGATAGACGTATATAATGATAGTCATTGACAATTGACTAACAAGTAACAATGACTAACTTACTGCTAGAGTAAAATACAGATTTCACGAGAAGCAAAATTATTAGATTGATAATGAAAAGTGATAACCATGGTTCAAATAATCTAAGACCGTGGTTCAAGCCATAGAGTAGGCGTTCCATATCTTTTCTGTGTATAACGTTATCAGATTTTTCTTATCAGGGAGCACAACTGACCCCATCCCATATTTTGTGTCGCCAATATGCAGTCATTTAACACCCAACTTGTCCGCTAGATGACATGAATATTGATATAATTTGTACTCTTGGTATAAGACCACCATAATTTAAAAAAGGCGATTTTTGAAAAAAAGACTACCATAAGATAGATTTTTATTTTTCTACAAAATTCAAAAGCGCCATTAGTCCTAGTTTAATAATAGTTAAACTAATATTCGTTAAATCGGTTTAATAGTATTAGATTTAATTAGTCCTGAGCTCAAAATAATACTACCATAAACTAAAATATTCCTGTAATGATTTGTGTGCCATATAAAAAACACTAACATTAAAATTAATTTGTGCCATATTTCGGGTTATGGTAGTTCAATGTAATTTTAAACATACAATTAAAATAATGATAGAAAAATGTAAACTGTCAAAAATCAAAATGAGACAGTTTTTGTTTTGATATTTTTTTATAAAAAAAAACAGCCATAACTAAAGCCGGGTACACACCAGAGCATTTAGGTGTAACGTAACGTCGTAATGTAACAAAGTTCGTGTTCGTTGTTACGTGTTACATTACACGACCAGTTTGTACGTTCGCGTCGAGCACTACACAGAATGA